>RJWM01033302.1:0-20732 GCA_004363535.1 Dasyprocta punctata
TTACTCTAAGGGGAAAGGAAGAAAGGAAGGGAAAAAGAAAAAGACATAAATTTATAAATATGCATAAATAAGACAGCTAAAAAAAACTGTATTGCTGGGTACATTAGCTATAGAAAAAGAAAATTAATATTCCTGAATTGATAAACCTTGCGTGTCTATGTCTGTCAATATGATCAACCCCTATGAAGGTAACGATATGCAATATTGTAACTACTGTCAAACTTCAACCACCTCAGAGTGTAAACCTGCAGTGTAATTGTATCAGATCTGTCGTTGTTGCTGTTTGTCTTTCATGCTTTTTGTTTCTATCTTCTGTGTCTATTTTCTTTTAAATAAAATTAAAAAAAAATAAAGAATTTGAAGGACAGAGGAATTTGGGCTGTTTTAAAATTTAAATTTTTTTACATTTCCATATTAATTGGATTTATATCGTGACCAAGTAATAATCTGTACAAAATGATGAAGTACTTTTTATAAAGAAAATAATAAAAGAGGACAAACATGTCAATGGTAGCTAACTTTTGGTGATGATCCAATGATCATTTTTGTTCTTTTATATATTAAAATAATTTTAAATAAACCAACATGAATTTATAAAAACAGAAAAATTATATTGTTTTAATACAACAATATAGAAATATAGAAAGAGCATTTCCAAGCAGGCAAGAGTGGTCAACAACACCAATATTAAAAGAAGAATGTACAAGATTAGGACAAATATTAGCAGTGGAGAAGTCAAAGTTGACCTTAATGAAAATATTTCCTGGGAATGGTAGAAGCAGAAGCCAGAAATAATTGAATATAGAATAAATGGAAAGTGAAGAAGTAGAAATTTTGAAGGTAGAAGACTCTTTCTAAAATGAGTTCTTCTTCCTCAAAATCACTCGCTTGTGTTAGATGCTATTTCTACTGTTCTTAGGAAGAAATTGAGGTTTATTCTTCTTAATCAGATAATAGAGTGTAATTACTGGGTATTTGAAAGCAAGTCTTTTGGACGCCCATGCCTGTTCTCTCTCATGATACCATGATTTGTGTGAAGTTTTGGTTGGAAGAGGAGATAGAGAACATAATCAGAGTGGAGAGAAACAGGAGAAATTTAATTATTTTAATTATAAATGTGAACTATATAAAAACAATAATGCAGCTAATACAAATCAAACAGTGGGGGAAGGAAGGTTGGTGAAACCATGAGAGTATTGAGTCTAAAATAGAAGCATTTTAGATGCATCTCCAGTCCACGGTCTCCCGTCCTAAGGACCTTCCATAGTCACAGGAATGAGTGACGATAGCTGTGTGTATATTGCTGGGCCCTGCCATCAAGGCTACCCCGAATGCCCTGAATGGGCTACAGGGGAACAATACTGATTGGATTTGGGTAGACCCAGCTTAAGTCTCCTGGGAATTTTTTTGAGGATTAAAATGGGCTGAGGTAACCATGTTGCTCTATGTGCACGTGGAGGGTGGGGGAGGGGCTCACACTGGACAGTGAAGATGAGTGGCCATGTGGTTCCAGACAGAGAAAGGGACCAAGTGAGGACACAGAGGAGCTGATTTGGCTCATAAGCTTTCTGACTCTGCATCTGGCCAAGTCTAGATGTACTTTCTTACTTAAACTCCTTTGAGTGACTGTGTTTCTGTCACTGCTAACTAAACAGTTTTGGTAAAGAGTAAGGTTAAAATTTAGCCTTATGGGGAAGTTATGAAAGCTAAAGCATCCCTGACATTGCCATGGTCCTGGGTCTACTATCCCCAGTCATCAGATATGCCATTTGTCCATTACTGAGTTCTAATCCTACATAAGCAAAAAGTCTCCTGAGAAATATAGTCCTGATCTGTCATCTCAGATATTCTCCTTACTCTCTGACTGGGCTGAGAAAACCTCAGAACACAGACTTTTTAAAAGGATATACTCCTAGGAAGCACTTGTTATCTAAAGGGAGGTCCTAAGCTCTTAACACTCTCCTCACAGTAACCGCCTTCCCCCTTTTAAAGGGGAACCAATGAGGAATCCCAGGTTGCTGTGAAAATAACATCTGTACTTCTCAGTCTTGGAGAGCTAACCATTGCCTTGTTGCCCAGTGGGTTGGTTTTAGGAAACATGAAGTCTCCCAGGACTGTTGGGTGCCAGTCATTCAGGGGGCAACTGAAGGTGAAGACTAAGGATTCTACTGTTAAATCTTTATCGTGAAAGATTGGCTTTAAAACCTTGGGTCATTCATTCATTTATCATTCATCACCACAGCACCCTTGAAAAGTCTCACGTACATAAATCTATTAGTTAGAAGAGTGATGATAACAAGTTAAACCCAAAGCAAGTCTCTTAGTATTATTCTGAGTTGAGGTGACAAATATTAATCCAGTCTTATACTGCATAAATCACTTGCCTTTGATATGCATCAGCATCAAGATTTGAAGAGTTCCTCAGAGCATGACCCATCCCACAGTGCATTGAAAGCCTCATCCTCTTCCTCCAAATTTGGAATATTTTCATTTGTCAGATCCTTTCTCTTAAGAACCCCGTACTTGTGCAGTCTTCTAGTGACCGAGTGATAATTCAGTGAGTGCAGTTCATGAACTTTGGCTCTCAGAGGGAGTGTGACACCATTGCTGTCCCTTGACGAATTTTATGCCTCAGCCAGCAGTTCCTGCACATTAGATCCACATTCTCTGAATAACGAGCATCTAGTGTCCAAGCTGATGTGTGCAACTTGGCCGATGTAGTTTTAAATGCTACGATGCATTACAAAGTACTACATGTCACTCCAGGTTGTATTTACCTCCATCATGGTTTAGGCTGATGGGATGCAACATAACAGGATGTGGCAAGCTGGGAGATGTATAATGCAATGCTACGTGTCCTGCCTCCAAAGCGGTGTGTTCTCAGTGGGAGCAGCACATCACGGCAGAATGCCCTGCTCTCTTCCAATCCTGCATCTGTCAGTGGCTTAGGGGAAGCCTGCTCACTTAGGTAATGGGCTCTCTCAACACCTTAGAAGCCACTGCTTAGTTCTAAGCTGCATTCTATCAGCAACTGCATTCAGAAACCCAATTCTATCAGCAATTGCTTCAAAAAACAAAGCCCATCAGCTTCAAACTAAAGCCACCTCAGGGAAAGATGAGTTTGGAATTGCATGTCTGTTGTTAGGAATTACGTATGCTTCAGATTTCAACATTTGCCTCTACTTTGGAAGGTCCTTGTGAGGTAGACTTCTATACAGCTTCTGCATGTGTTTGCTGGGTTTGTGTTTCACTCTGAATATGACTATGTTGCTGATGCAGAGGAACCTATTCAGGGCTATTTTATGCTTATAAATCACCTCTTTATAAATTAAAAAAAAAAAGACACCACTGTTTTCACCAGGCACCTATAAGGCTGCACATTCTTACTATAGTTAGCCAGTGCAATCTCAGTTCCTTGTCATTTCAATAGATCTCTTGCCAGTTTCTTCCTTAAAGACCACCCAAATCAGGCTGGCCATTTATTGCTCATTGGCATTAACCTGCCTTCATGCAGGGCTCTCTTTAGAGAAAACTTACACAAAAAATGAATGGGGTTTTTAAAATTCCATGCTCTCTGGAACACCCACTCCCTGAGGAAGGACCAGAGCATATCAATACTTGTGCACGACAGTGAAAAAGATGTTGTGAAGTTTCACCAAACACAAGATATTCAATGATTCTTAATAAATGAGGTATTGGTGTTTATAAATAATTGACCTTCTCAATTATAAAAGTTGTATTTATTGAAGAATATTTTAAAGTACTCAAAATGTAAAGTAGAAAACTAAAATAATTGATAACTACCATTCAGAGATATTTACTGTTTATCTTCTTCCAATGTAATGGGCATAAACATGCATGTAAAACAACTCTTGAAATAAATATGCATACATTTGTATATATATATATATATAATAAATGTAATTTTGTGCCCTTTTCTATTTACTATAGCATCATTCATATTTCTCTGTAAATTGCTTGAATAAATTATTAGCGCAGGAATTACTAGGTCAGAGGGGAATTTGTAAATCACATGATGCATGTAGGTAAATTACAAGGATACTGTCTTGCTTTGAAATCTTAGCAACCTCTCAGGCCCATGCAGAATAACCCATCATCTTCCCCTGAGAAGAACACAGGTTCATTACAGAAATTAACTCACGGTGGCTGGAGGTTGAGTGACACTCTTTTTTTATTCACCAAATCACTGGGACAGTAAATGTTTCCAATTTCAAGTTTCAGTTTCCATCTGAGTTGGACTTGAAAACGACTACCTCCCAAATTCCTAAGATTTTACTGTGGGACCCAAAACACCAAGGATGGATTTTTAGGCTTTCTTACATTTGTTCTTCACTCTTTTTGGTTTTCCACAGAAGTAGGTTGCTATTAGTTCATTTTCTGTTAATATAGCAAAATATTTGATACTGAGTACTTAGGAACAAATGAGATTTATTTAGCTTATGGTTTGAGTGGATGAAAATCCAAATAGCATAGTTCTGGCTTTAGTGAGGATGCTCCTGGGTACATCCCTTCATGGAAGATGATACCAAGGGATAGTGCCTGTGACAGGAGGAGTTCACATCACCAGACAGGAAGCCAAAGAAGCTGAGGCATGGCCATATGTGTTCTTCTATAATGCCCCTCTCTCAATACCTAAGTCATGGGTCTCACATTTTAATCTCTTTCAAGGGCAGGTCCCCAAGTGACCTAGGGACCTCCCACTAGGTACCACCTCTTAGAGAGTTCACCACCTCAACACTACCATACTGAGAACAAATCCCAACACATGAAACCTTCGGGGACAAGCCACAGCCAAAACATAGCACATGTCTTTCTTCCCAGTTCACATTCTTTCTACAAATTGGAAAAAGGGTTTTTGGGTAACTATAAGGTTGGGAGCCGCAGTGAGAAGTGACTGGTACAGGAAAAATGCAACAGAAGCCTTGTGCTCTGCTGCATTTCCAAAATTTATCTTTAATTTTCGAATACTTTTTCCAAAAGAAACAGGGACTAAAGCTAAACTTTTTCCATAATCTGTCTGATGCAGTAGCCACAGGTGGCTATTTACATCTAAATTAATTAAAGTTGAACGCAGTTAAAAATTCAGTTCCTCAGTCTGACCAGTCACATTTTTAAGCACTCACATCTAGATAGAATATTACCATGATCGAAGAAAGTCCTGTGTGTGCTGCTACTTAAAATTCCTGGATAGAGGATGGTAATTCACATCCCTCAAATTCTGGAACATCTGCCAGAATTTGGTAAGAAGAGAAATTTCTTTGACATCTATTGTATGTCTTTAAAAGCTCAAGTGAGTTTTTCATGTTGTAATTTAACACATGCATCTTTGTTTTAATATAAAAATATTAAATACAGAACACTGAATAACACTCACAAACCAGGAAGGTGTTGGATGTATTCCGTGGGTTTTCATATTAGAGTGGAGGAACACAGCTTTGGGAGCACTGAGGGTACTGCTTGCCACTGACTGTCAGCACTGCTGAGCCTTTCTGCTTTACCAGAAGCACTGCAGAAGGAAAGGAGTTGTTGAAGTGATTCATAATTAGACCTTGAGAATGATAGATGTGCCAGCTTCTCACAGAACCTCCACCCTTACCCAATGAGACATTGTGAAGCACAGGAAACATCTAGGGTCATTCCTGCAGGTCTTTGTCATTTTTTATCCATGCTGTGACAGCCTGACTGACTGGGTAGATACAGACTGAATTCCCTATCCTACTGATTCCTGAGATTTTAGCATTTTCTCCTAGGATGCTGATCCCAGGGAGATATCATCAAGCCCAATGCACTAATTTGGCTGCCTAAGGCCAGGAGTTTTCCACATTACTTGGAGAAGTTATTACCTAGAGATTCTGGTTTAATCTGCATTTTAAACAAGAGCCCTGAGTAATTATATTACATGTGGTCTCCAGTAACACTAGAACCTCTATTGTATGTGGAGCACAGTGTTGGACACCGGACATATAAAGTAAATATTTTTTTTCTAGAATCCTAATTTTGGAAGTAGCCTCCAAGGATCTATAACCCATTCCTAAGCCATAAGTGGATTCAGATGGAGTGTGTAGACTGACTCCACCACTGATGCATAAAACTGAATCTTTTGTTAATGATTTGGCCCACATGTTTTCCAAAGTAGTTATTTCATCTAGCAAAGGCTGCATAATGATTTTCAACAGAGAAGATGTCCACAATAATATATAGGAAAATAAAAACTCTTACAAAACAAGAAGGAGGCTTATGTTGAGACTTATAGCCTCTCTGTAGCTCTAAAGCATTAGAGAAAATTAATTCAAATAACTGTGAGTCTCTTGGTTCTAAACCATCAAAAATTATGCTTAGCCTAAATTCTACATTTGGCAGTTGAGGCTTATTTCCTCTTTGTACTCAGGAAAGATGGAAGTCACTAATTTGTATTCTTGGGAAAATAAAACAAGAAAATCACTCATAATTTTGAAAGTCTTTATGGACCAAATTTGAAGACTTACAACTCAGGATAAATCATTTATCATCTTTCACCTTCTTCTTCCATGCTATTTTCCAACTCAAACCACTCTTTCTAGTTTCTGGAACATCTTCTATCTGCCCTCATCTATCTTAGGGTAAATAAATGGGACAAAATAAAGTCCTTAACAGGGTGATGGAGTTGGATCCACTGAAAACAGCACCAAGACTATCTAATTTCAACTGGTCCACTGGTTTTTCTCTAACCTGGGGCTCAACATCTCTTTTTCTATTATTTTCACCCCTGATCAGATCTCTCTATTAAGAAGTTCTTAGCGTTCAACTCTTGCAAGTAAATCATCTATAGGAATTGTTATTACAAATATTTGTTTCAATTAATTAGCAATGGCCTTATGATGAAGCCTGACTACATTTTTCTATTGTAACCATGTGGTAGCTCTAGCCCCAGGGTGATGCACAGCCTGGCAACATTTCTTAACGATCCTCTTAATTACACAGTTGGGGTAACCATTCTGTCTAAAAAATCTGCTTTGTAATTACAAAATCACCAACCCAGCCAGCCGTGTTGACCCATCAATTGCATGCATTCCACTGTGTCCTTAAAATGTGCACTGTCTTCTCTCCAAATGACAGGAAGCTTTGGAAGCTGGTGAGTCTGGGTGCAGCTGCTCCTGTACTAAAAATGTTGTCCTGCCTCTCTTTCTGCCCAGAGCTGCTCCACTGCTGGGCATCTTCTTTTACCTCCTGCCATCTTTCCCTCCAAAATAGCCTCAAAAACACAAGACAATTCATTCCCTATTTCAAATCATCTACAAAAAGATCATTGCAATAATTTAACATAAGCCTGAAAAAGTAATTACGTCCCCTCAAGTTGACTGGCCTGGTTCCTGGATGCAAAGGCTGTCGTCAAAATTGTCACTTAACTTTTTCGTTTTTACTGACCAGATTTGTATCATCCACTCCCAAATCAATGTGTGTTGCTTTGTTAATATGCATACTTCCTTAGCTAGTGATGATTTATGGGCCTGTTGGTCTCCTTTGTACTATGAGTGCTAGGATGCGCGCACCCAGCACAGTGACCGGCCCCACAATACAAGCTCGATGGATCCTGGTAGATAAGTGTTGGCAAATGAAAAAGACTGAAAAGGTCTTAATTTTTTTTCTATGTCACATATTTATACTTTGAAAACTCTGCCAGTTAATTTGTCTCAACTACTGTGTATGCAAGGAAATCTTGGGGCCCAAGTTATGTATATTCAGCCTGAGTGTTGGTTTATGAAGTTCCTTTTGTACCCTACCAAACTACTACTTGTGCAATGAGAGTTCAAAGTACCTTGGGTGCTCTCTGCACATTCTTTGCTTATTGCAAAACTATTGCAGCTCTAGATGTCCCCTGTAGCCATGGGATGCACACTGGGCCCTAGTCACTACCTATTGTTACAGAAACCATGCCTTCTCCAACAAAGGAGATGGGATGGAACTTTTCTTGCTATGGTGAAATACATGATTCGAGTTAAAAGGGATGGGTCAGAGCAATAGGTTCCCTCATTCATTGCTGGTGGGAATGCAAAATGATACAGTCACTTTGGAAGATAATTTGGCCATTTCTTCCAAAGCTAAACAGTGTTTTCATACAAACCAGAAAATACACTCCTGGGTATTTACTTAATTGATTCAAAAACTTATGTTCACACAGAAACCTGCACACATAAAGTGTGCTAAAAAAAATGCAGCAAACATTTAAATTTTAAAAATGTATTACAGCCAGGCATGGTAGTGCATGCCTGCAATCCCAGCATTTGGGAGCCTGAGGCAGAAGGATCGCTGTGAGTTCGAGGCCAGCCTGGGCTATAAAGTGAGTTCAAGGCCAGCCTGAACTGCATAGTGAAACTCTGTCTCAAAAAAAAGACAAAAAAATGTCTTGCAATAAAAGACACATTGCCATTAGTCTTCCTCAAAATACCCTTCCTTTTTTTGGAACATACTCATCCCATTGTTCTTGCCACTTTTTAAAGCAGTTCTGAAGTCTTTAGTTGTGCTGTGGTAGCTGCCTCAATACTCTTAACAGATTCAAAACATTTAACTTTCATGGCCATTTAGACTTTGGGGAAGAGCCAGAAGTTGTGCAGTGCCAGATTTGATCAATAAGGTGGAAAGGACACACCATAATGTGTTTATGAGCCTGATTTCTGGAGGATGGCACTTGGCAGCAACATTTACCGTGTTTTTTTAAAATCACAACTTGTAAATACAGGAAAAAGGACTTCCAGAACTGCTTCAGAAAGTGACACGGATGAGGGGATAAGTGTGTTTGAAGAGAGGTGGAGTATTTTAAAGCAGTAAATGGCAGTGTGTCTTTTACTGTATTAAGTTTTAAAAAGTTAAACATTTGCTGCCTACTGTCATCACCCCTTGTGAACGTAAATAGCAACTTTCTTCCCAACTACCAAAAACTGGAAACAGCCAAGATATCTTTCAATAGGTGAATAGCTAAAAAAACAATGGTACATTCATACTCTGGAACATTATGCAGTATAAAGAAATGAACTATTAAACCACAATAATGAAAGATCCTAAAAGTCTCTAAGTGAAAAAAACAAGTTAAATAGGTTTACATTATATGATTTCAACTTTAGGGCATTCTGGGGGAAAAAAAGTTTCTAAGTACCAGGGTAGGGTGTGTGTGGGGGGGCAATAGGTGAAGCAGAGGGTATTAAAATTATTTTGAATTATTCTATAATAGACATAGGATACTATGCTTTTGTCACAACATATAGAACTTTACAGCACAAAAAGTGAAAATTCATGTTTGTAAACTTTAAAAAAATCTCATTTAGAAAGTTGAAGGATCCCAGAAAAAGTGCAGAGTATGAATTCAATTGTATTACAAAAGTATATAATAACATCACTGAAGAGGGCAGGGGGATGGTGCTGATCTAGGTAATTTTGAAAATTAGGCAAATCTGAAAGACTAAAGACAAAAGGAACTGCACATGAGCACTGTATTCTAACTGATAAAGCTTTGCATCTATGCAAATTGGTAAGTTGCTAACCATAGGGTTGTGAGTGAACAGTTCTGATCCTCCCATAGACATATTGGAAGTGAAGAACTAATGAATGGCAGGTGATAGAAGCCCAATTTATTTATTTCTATTGGAATGGAAATTTACAGATCAGAAGAACCTAGACTAACTGGTATGATAAAGGATTAGAGTTGGAGACATCAGTATGAATTCATGTTTAGCTTCTAGATATAGATGACTACCTATAGAAACATGTATAGACACGGGTGTTTTTCTTTGTCAACTAAGAAAGCCTAAAAGAAACAACAGCCCAGTAGCAACAAACAGACCTAGTGTCCGTATCTTGGTTTCCAATATCATTTTTCAATAAAAGCAACCAGAGATCCTTGGGGAAATGACATGTTCTAGGACAAGAACAAGAAACACACTAGATAAGCCTGGAGCATCTTGTTGGGACAGAAATAAGAAAGTGCAAACAAATACAAAAACAGAAAAACACATCGATAGTGGTATGTCAAAGGAACACAGGAGCCAACTGGAGAAGCTCTCAATGTTCAAAGCTGATCAACTTGAACAAAATGATACATAAAGTGGTATCAGATTATAAAGCACAGTATGAAATAAATATTCATGGGTCTACACTGATATAAGTAAATGATTGGCTATGTTAGCAAACAGAAAAGAAGAAAGAAAGTAAAGAGAAACCTCTTATGCAGAAAAATTTATGTAGATACCCTACCATCCAGTAGGGAGCTGTGGCCTATTCTCTAGGTATGGGCTGCACATATTGACTTCCTTCCAAAGAGTACAATATTGGAAATAGAGGGTGTAACTTCGTTATAGAAACCTGATGAGCGCTACCTCAGTCTGGTGTCCGTGATCAACATTAACAGTCATAAGTCCAGTTGGTAGAGTGGACCCTTGATATACATGATGAAAATGATACTTCAACTCTATGACCTGTCCCCTAATAACCCAAAACCCCAGTCTGCATAAGAAAAACATCTATCAAATTTCAATAGAAGGTGTCTCATGAAAGATCTGACCGATACTGCTCAGAACTGTCAAGGATATAAAACACAAGGCAAGTCTGAGAAACTGCCCAGCTAAAGCAAGCCTAAGAAGACAACAGAATGTAATGTGGCATCCTGGATATGATCCTGCCATACACCCACATGGACACACACACACACACACACACACACAAGCATTTGAGGATAAGTGTGGACATCTGGAAAAATCTGAGGACTTCAGTTAATAGCAGTATATCAATATTGGTTTGTTCATCATAACAAAATGTTCTGTACTCATGTTAGATGTTAATAATACGAAAAACTGGGTGCAGACTGTATGGGAAGCCTCTGTACTATCTTCAAATTTTTTCCTGTAATTCTAAAACTATTCTTAAAGTAGTCTATTTAAAAAGAGGGGACAGACTCTGGAGTCATCTGAACCACCATCCGGGTCCTGTTCTCTCACGGCTCACATTCTGGGAGTTTTACACCTCTTCTTCTTTTCCTTCCTTTACCTTTGGCTAAGATGACAGGGCAAAGCCATCAATACTCTGTATTCCTCTGAATTCCTTCCCCACCCTTCTCTATACCTCTGGAAGGTGACCACTATGAATGTCACTAATTGTGTACACTTGTCCCCAACTTTTGGTTGGGCTCTACAAATAGAAGGCACTAGCGGAAGATCAGAAAGAGAGCAAAGAGTTGTTGGGGTATTATCCTACTGCTTGACTGAGGGCTGGTAATGACTCTTGTTCTTTAAGGCCAAAGCACAGTCTCAGACATGCTCTCTGTGGCCCTCTCTCAGGCTTTCCCTACTTCCTGTTCTTGCTCCTGCAGGTCTAGGCAGGTAACTTTTGCCACCTTGAATATTTTACCATCACTCATTGGTTTCTTTTAACTTCTTCTACAGCTTTATAGATAGCCCCTTCATGGAACTCATCCCAACTTTTCTACTTAGGTGGGCCATATGTATCTTCTCTGATCCTATGAATACTTAGGGTTCAGAACCCTGGTGACTGCCAACACTGCCTTCTGTGCTTGCTTTGCCCTTGATGTCACGATCCACCAGTAGTAACCAACCACACTTCTCTAACAAAGGCAAGAGAAGCTTGCTTCCCACAGACACTTGTTCAGCTCCTCACCAATTCATCAGTGTCTGCAGATCCGATAGGAGCAGGAAAATGAGAGACGTATTTAATCCCACAACAGAAGCTAGCGGTACAGAGCACTCTTGCTACTTACCCTGGTCTTCACTTGAGAAAAATGGGGATATTGTTGCAGTCCACCCCATTTCTCTCTGTAATAATTGCTAGTGATAACAAAAAGGAAGCCATTATAAACATAAAGAAATATGAGAAACGTTATAATCTTGTCTCTTCATTAAAAAGTAATATTACTTTTAGTGTTAAATGTTTTAAAACAGGCATGCATTCTTTTTGTAATTAAAAGACTATAAACAGAGAAAAATAAAATTAATATATGTTTATTATTGAAAATTTAAAAAATATTTTAAAAATTTAAAAGAGAAAGTAAAAATGATCCATAATCCTGGAACAACAAAATGGCATGTTGAAAAACTCAAAAATTATCAATTTGAATATTGACTGTTACTTTTTAGCTGTAACCTTGTACAAGTCAATTAATTCCTCTGAGTGTCATTTGTCATGGCTGTAAAAAAGTGGACACCAATACTGTCTTACTGTTTTGTGGTAAGAATTGAGATCATACTGATATAGGGGAAAGAAACTCCCAACCTGCTGGATATGTATATGAGTTTGTGTTTTCTAAAATCAAAGAATGAATTTTAAGAACAATGGAGATTAAGAGCAGAATATATTTATTGAGAGAAGGAAAGTTTCTATGAGAGATACAGAAGGGGTCCTGAGTGGGTTGCCAAAGATCCTGCGTTTTCTAAGGATTTTATAAAGCAAAACCGCATGGCGTAGTGGGTCCAAGGTGAGGAAAAATGAGAAATCACAAGGTGGACATGAGGTGGGACAAAACTCTGGTCAACCAATAAGATTACAAGTATAATTGCTCAGGTAAAATTGATTAAATTGGAATCAATTGGGGAAGTGAGTCTTGTAGCAAGTTGGGCATGAATACAGAACAGGGCCTTTGCCTGTAGAGGGTTAGGTTAGTGGCTCCTTCTGGCTTCCTCAAGGTGATTGATACCTATTTAGAATATCAATCCCTGATGTTTATCCTTAGGATGTGGGTGCATTTGTATTTTCTTTCTACACTGGCTCCTTGGAGGGCCTAGCCCTGTCTGCTTGCCTATAATGTTTCTATCTAACTCAACTGCCTGTAACAATATAAGACATGTCCTTTAGCACAGTGCCTTGTGTAGAGAGTATATGAAGACAGATCTGGGTTTGAATCACTACCTGTCAGTTCCAAGCTCTTTGAAGCTTAGGAAAATTAGAAAAAAAAAATCTGGAAATTAATAAAACAGGGATAAAAATGGTAACTATTTCCTAGAATTAATTAGGGTAATCAATGAAAAGAGAAAGCTTCTCTTATTACATTAAATAGCACATAGTGAGCACATTGCATCAAAGCAACTGTCTTCATCTTTATTATCATTATTTTATATCTAGATCATCAACAACAAGCATCATCTAAAGGAAGGTAATCAGAGTTGAAGTGACCTACCACATCTGATCTTACAAATATGGTATTTACATAGTCAATGAGACCCAAAGGCCCACTGTCCCTGAAGTTATACATTCAGAGAACCATTTGCTTAGTTCAAACCCAGGAAAATGCAGTAGGGGTAACACAGGAGTTTATCAGTCACTGGTTTTTTAGAAAAGTCTTTCCTAAAGGGGTAGTAGTGATGGCTCTTCCTACTCCCAAAGCTTACAGACTGACAAAGTTAGGTAAGAACAAAAAAGAAGCAATAACCTGAAATAGGAAAAAACACAAAATGTAATTTGGAGAAAGTAAAAAGGAGGAAAAAAAGTAGAAGCAACACAAGAAGGATCTGAAGAGGGACCACATTCTCTCATTTCTCTCCACAATGGAAGGAAGGTTTGCAAGTTTTTAAATTCATTTTATTTATGCTTGTTTGCTGCTTACAAGACTCATATATTGTTTTTTGTGAGACAAATACCATAATAAACACTTTATAAATATTAAATATGTTGGAAACAAACAAATATACATGTATAATCACTTGGTTATATGTAGGCCTAAGAGTCCCAGGCCTTTTTTTAAAAAATGTAACAGGAATATCTGTGCTTCCCTCTTACTTGCTTCTCTTTTCAGGGGTCAGTGAAACAGCATTTGTACCCAAGTGGATGCCACTCATTAATTCTGAAAAGAAAGATTCATCAAGAACATGGTAAATCAAAGCATATGCATACACTGGAAGCAATTAGTTATTCTTATGGAAACAATTAGTTACCATTGTTCTAGGGCACAGTGTTCAGGATGAACAAGCTCATTGCTACTTACTCTGGAAACAAGTGTTGATGGAGAGAGGGTGGCAAAAACCCAAGGACCTTGTATGGGGGAGGAGGATTTAATTAGAGAAGACTCAGGTGGGGTCATCACAAGCCTGGATGGTTGCCTGGGGTCAGCACAGGGTCTCTATCTGAAACTGCTGGAGCTTTGGCATCTCTGGGTTAACTGTTGCCAAGGTCAGGACCTTCTCTGGAGCTCATAGACATGGTGTGTGTGTGCAGACACAAACCTCCATGCAAGGACCAGGGTCATGCTGAGCCCAAAGGGCATACAGTTTCAGAACTTTCTTATCACTTCATCTCCCATGGGGACTGTTTGAACAAGTCTGAGGGAATTTGAGGATGATAAATTTTCTTAGGAAAATCATATTAAAGTTCAATTTGTTAAATCAGCCTCCTGGTCTTATCAACAGTGGGCAGTTGTTCTAGCAGCAGAACCGAGAGGTGATAAATTCTTTAGGCTGAGTCTGCAGATGGTTATCCTAACAGAGTAGATGAAATCAATGGGGAAGTCATCTAGAGAATGTACTTGGGGCTTGTATAATACCAGGCTGGTAATATTGCTTGATTAGATTGGAATCATTATTTTCCTCTGCTGTGTGTGTCATTTTAATAACAAAGCTTTCAACTAGGTTAGAATTTTCTTCTTCTGGCCAGAGCAGCAGAAACACCTGTTACCTCTGTTCCTGTTCTCAGCTACTACATTCAGATGCTTACTGTGTCAGAGTGTTTCCTGGAAATGTTTGGAAACAAGGCTAGGGGAGGAAGTTTTATGCTTCTGGCAATGAGCACAACCTTATACAATGTCAGTGCTTCTCAGAGAGCCTTTGGCACAGAAAAAAATATCCCAGCAACTGAGGGACACAGAGTTGTGAGAGCACCTGTCTTTTGGAACACTTTATGGGGAGATGGGAAAAATGTTAAGCAAGTGAGTGCTGTTGGGGTATATGCCCCAGTTGATTAGCCATCTGGTAAGTGCTGAGCAGGTCCCATGTACAGTGGTACCTTGATACTTGTCATTACTTGGTTCTGGGAGGTTCAACAAATACCAAAAACAATGAGTAGCAAACAAATTGCTTTTGCTGTAAAGGGTAGCTGATATGTTCAAGTACTGGAGTACTAGAACAACCAGTACTGGAGTAAAAATTTCCCATCAAAATGCATTGAGTACCAAATTCTAGAAGTCTTGAAGCAGTCAAGTACCAGTGTATGCCTGTCCCAGCACAGCGCTAAAGTCAGAGGGGAGGCAGCTTGAAGAAGACATTCCCTGTCTCAAGCTTCTCAGGGTTGAGCTCAGAATGGGCCAGTTTGCCATGTTTACTTTTGCATAGTCTAAGGGCCAAGAATGGTCTTTAAACTGTTTTTAATGGTTGGAGAAAAAAGATTATTTCTTTCTTTTTTTTTTTTTTTTTTAGCGGCACCAGGGATTGAACTCACAACCTCACGCCTGCCAGGGCAGGCGCTTAAGCCACTGAGCCAAACTCCCAGCCCTGGTTTTTTGAGGCAGGATCGCACTGTGTGGCTCAGGCCAGACTTACACTCGCGTTGCAGCCCAAGCCGGCCTCCAACTCACAACGCTCCACCTACCTCAGCCTCCCGAGTGCTGGGATTAAAGGCATGGGCCAGCACACCTGGCTAAAAAAGATTATTTCATGACATGTAAAAATGATATGAATTGCTAACGTCAGTATCCATAAGTAAAGTTTTACTGAAACACAGCCTGGCTTTTACATGTATATACCAATGGTTGCTTTTCCATTGTAATGGAAAATTTGAATAACTGCAACAGAGACTGAATGGCCTGCATAACCTAAATATTTACTGTCTGCCCTTTAAAGAAAATGCTTGCAACCAAGGTCTAGGGGCACAGACAAGTGAGAGGGAGCTACTTCGAAGTCTAGAGAGTAATAAATACAGCCTGTAGCTCCCTGCCTTTAGGAATGCAGATAACAAAGATATTGACGTGGTCATTGGCAGATGTCACTGCAATTGCAAACAGAACTGAGCGAGCCAGGAGGAAGTAGTTGAGCAGCAGGGAAGGTGTCGCTAGCTCCCTGTAGCTACTAATACAAAACATGAGAAGACACAAAGCCAGTGAGAGATACAGGGGGAATGAATGAGAGGAGACTGACTTGGGTTTGAGTTTCTTTGAAAGCAAAGTCTGAGAAAAGAACCTAAGTATAGAGTCTAGTTGGGAGGTAAGCTCAGGAATCAGTAGTGAGATAGCAGAGCCAATGAAACAGAAAGGGAGATAAAGGTATGTTTTTGTTTTTGTTTTTTAATATGGGGTTTTGAACCCAGGGCCTTCACATTCCCAGTCATTTTTTTTAATTTTTGAGATAAGTTGTTGCTATGTTGCTTGCTGGCCAGGCTGGGCTCAAACTTACCATCCTCTTGCTGCTTCCAAGAAGTGCTGGGATTGCGGGTGTGCACCACCATGCTGGCTTGATGAAGGGTATCATAATGACTGGTTACTGGTGGGCCACCCAGGCTCAGTCCTTTCCGGAGACCCTTAAGGGAACAGTGCGGAACAAGCATCATGAGTGCTCCACTTCCCCTAGGGGACCACAAAAGTGGGCCTTTACTCTCTGCCCCTTGACGTCTTGAGTGCATTACCTCTATTGCACTTCCTAGTTGCACCTGCAGGTGGCTGCTGAGCACCTCCTCAGGCTTGAGTTAGACAGAAGAGACCCCTAAACCTGAAGTGAGATGCAGGAACATGCATGGAACTGTCCACCACCCCGTGCTTTTCAAGTGCTTTCGGATCTGGCGCCATGCACCATGACCATCTGCTGCAGAGATGTCCACACAGCTAAGTAGAAGGATTAACTTTGGCCCCAGGCTGTGGTGCATTCTGCTGGGCTGACTCCTGATACTGGCTGCGCAGATCCCCGGGCTGACTGTGCAGCAACTGGGGGAGCCTGGGGCTCATGTGCTGGAAAGAACAGTTCTGGGAATTAGAAGCCCTTGGTTCCATCTGGGCTTACTCTGTCTTGTTTCTGACTGACCCTGGTAATCTGGGTCTCTTCTGATGAGAAAAACTGCCCTTTCTAACGCATACATTTGTGATGAGGATTAAATATTCTTCAAGTTTTTCAAGAACAGAGTGCCATATAAATATGATAGCATTATTACTAATATTTCTGTCAGAGACCCTTTACATTTCGCCCCCTAACACAGAAGAGTTTCCAGAGAGTATTAATTACCCATTAGCAGCTTGCCAAGAGCCCTGTTCTGTGTCCAGTCAGTGTTTCTTGGCAGTGAAAATTTTCCTCCGCAGGTTGGACAGGTTTGCTTGGCCCTAGCATGTGTCTTGTTACCCACTGGATACTTTGGCATTTCTCCACCTCTTTGTTGATTAGTCCAGCTTCCAGACACCAAGGAACTACAGTATTTATAAAAAAAAAAAAAAAAACCTAGGAAGCTTGTTGGCTTTGACAAAAGCAGAATAACCTTTGGCCTGAATTTTCCTTTGAAAATTAAATTAAAGAAGTGGGGGAGTTGTAGGATCTTTCTGGATCCAGCGCCACTCTGTTTCTTGGGATGAAAAAAGAAATTTGCTTGCATGGCAGATGGTAAACATCTTCACATTATAAGTGTCTCACTTTCCTAAGGCACTTGAAAAGGCACTTTTCATATTTCTGAGCATTTGATCTTTGGTTGTGCCTGCTACTGGTATGATATCTGGGGAAAAAAGAATACCCTATTGCTTTTAGATACATGCCAAATATCTCTCCCCAGTAGAAGGTGATTTTTAACAAAGGGAGAAATAAGCAGAGACAGGGAGAAAAAATTGAGAGAGGGAGTTTGGAAAAAGAGAAGACAGAGAGCAGTGAGCCATCTTAGGATGCCATCCATACCCTGGGCTGTCAAAGGAGAGGCAGGAGCAGAGAGAAATGATAGCAATACAGGATCATCAACATCTGGAATTCAACACTGATTACTTTCTTGGTTCAGTCTAGGTGAAAATGTTGCAGGAAGATCTATTCTGCTCAAATCCATTTTCACAACAACTGAGAGAGTCATCAGGTATAACCAATTCCATTTTACAGACATGGGGAGTGAATAGCTAGTGCTTTCTGACAGTGAACTTGAAAACTTGAGAATTCAGATGCATCCATTTCATGGGCCAGTATCACCTTGAAACAGCCAGGTTTCTGACTTTTTTTTTTGGTCAGTTTATTCCTCCACTTCCAATGGTATTTAATTCTTCAAAGGAACCATGAAAATTTGGGCTAAGTTTCTGCCATTTAGAGAAAGAACTTGAAAAAAAAAAAAACTGAAGCCTCCAACACTAGAATTAATCCCTTTGGTTTCTTTTTTGTTTTAAACACCAAGTTGCAGAAACACTCACTATTCATAAAGAAAAGCACAGATCAAAGGCAAGATTAAACCCACCTGCCACTTAAAAGATTTCCCCACCATTGCTATATTTGGAATTTGCAATAAGCAACACATCTCATGTCAGTTGCTTCATCTTTCTTTCATACTGTCTGTCCCTGAGAATTTGACAATCTAGTACATTCCCACTAATCACAGAAGCCAACTTGGTATCCTTATTTTTACCTAACAGATGAAGACCCTTAAACAGAGAAATGGCAAGTGGCTTTTCTTTTCAAAGTCAACAGAAAAGTTGGCCTTTGGAGGTGTAAATTTAGCATCCCCTTCTACTTGCTTACTAACTAGTCTATGCAGACCAGTCCTGGACATGCATGATAAAATACACATTTTATATATCCTTAATCCTACCCTCTCTTTCCCTCCAGAGAGAGAACTCCTTTCTCTATCTAATTGACACCTTCCTCCTCCCTCCACCAGGAAAAAGGAAAACAGACTACACCTCAGTCCTATCTTGGTGGAAAAATTTCAAACTTACCAAGAAAACAAAGGAAACCACAAGGCACAAAAGCCTCAGCATACACAAAGACACTCTGCCTTCTCACTTTCCTGGAGGTTATGGTCTTTGCTGCATAGCTATAATTTGAGTGCCAGCTGCAAAACTGATTTGACTTAGGAAAAAAAGGGAAGAAAAAATCAAATTTCAGTTAAAACCTACATTAAGGGCAGACAGCTTATAAGTTATGGAAAACAAAGAGGGAACATTGAACCTCTCTGAAATAGACTTGCCAGAGAGAAGTATTGCCTCAAGTTTCCCTGTTTGACTTTTCTAGCTTCTTCAGTAGGACTATCAGATATCCCTGGAGTAAGGGAAAAGTCAAATTTAGCAGATTCAAGAACAGAGGCAAACAACTAGATTGAGAAGCCCTCTGGTTTCAAAGTGGTGATCTCTTCCACTGAGCCCAGCCCCTCTGGAGCATTCCCTGACAGTGACACACCAGCAACTAGCCCACATGAGTAAGCCTTATCCTCTCTGTCCCCAGTCCCCACTTGCAAGGTTAATGATTAAGAGTTTGAGAATTGTCACAGGTTTGGCTTTCCATGAATCTGGAGTTTTACTAGGGAATGGCATATGAAAGGGAAGGAATTTTTGGAAGAAAAATTGGACAAAGAGCAACAGTGATCTGTGATGCCAGCTCAATAATGTTTCAGCCCACCTTATAGGCAGCCGTGGCAATGTAATCATCTCAGAGTTGTCTTGGTTGGGTCAAGAGGGCCTGGCTTTTAACAAGTTTTAAACAGGGCTGTAATTTGTATGTCTTGCTCTCAGGTGGCTCTGAACCACCAGTTGTCCATACATGGCTGTGGCATGGCACGGGGCAGTCCTATTGGGTGGTAAAGCTGCTTGATGGGATAGTCACAGATGTGCCACTGGTGATTCAAACAGTTGAGAATGTGTTAAATTCCTTCTTGATCAATCAGTGGATGCAGATTGTCTTAGTTACTTTTTCTCATTGCTAAAACAAAATACCCAATGCCCAAAGTTAAGGAAGGAAAGATTTATTTAGCTTACAGTTTGTAGAGATTTCAGCCCATAATCAGCTGGCTCCAATGCAGGGTGGTGTAGCAGAGGGGCAACTGTTTATAGTGGCAAAAGACAACAAAAGCAAGAAGAACAAAAGAGAAGAGCAAGCTTCTTTTCCATCCCTTATATTATATGCAGGTTACATGCCCTAGGGCAGGTGTAGCATTCACACCCCCAACCCTAGCACTAGACAATGAATCAGTCACAAATTCTAGATTCAACTGCCTCCAAAAACCCCACCCTCCATGACAGCATGAGGCTTTGAGGGGGACATCCAGACACAAACCATAACACAGATTATCTTGGGAAAGATCCATGACCTTGAACAAGGTGGTCCTCTTTAGAACTCTCCAAAGGAGGGTGACAAAGTGGCCAACGACAGCTTCCAGCAGCTGAGCAGCAATTCCTTCATTTTGGAAGGGGATCTTGGTTTTACATCACAGTCTCTATCGTAGCCATAATAGAACAGACACTGAAATTCCAGCAAAAGATTAGAAATCAGATGATGATGAATTAAAAATTCTCAGGTTCCCCTGTCCCCTCAGCCCCTCCAGAGGGTTCTTTGACAGGAATCTTATTACATGAATTATCGGGGACCCGGCCTAGATCCCCAATCTTCCAAATGAGTGTACAGCGAGGGCTTAAATAAATGAGACAAGTTGTATGATTTTAGGGCTCCAGGAGGATCAAAGCCCCTGCAGAGTTCTTGACTCTGCAGCTATCATGAGGGCTAAGACAAAGAGTTTCTCTGGATCACCCGTATATATTTTCAAATAGACAAAGAGAGGGGATACTGAGGGAGGTGCTGAGGGTGGTGCCGGAA
>RJWM01033303.1:0-22545 GCA_004363535.1 Dasyprocta punctata
CGGCACCGGGGATTGAACTCACAACCTCATGCCTTCCAGGGCAGGCGCTTAAGGCACTGAGCCAAACTCCCGGCCCTGGTTTTTTTTTTTTTTTTTTTTTGAGGCAGGGTTGCACTATGTAGCTCAGGCCGGTCTTGCGCTCGCGTTGTAGCCCAAGCCGGCCTTGAACCCACAATGCTCCGCCTACCTCAGCCTCCCGAGTGCTGGGATTAAAGGCGTGCGCCACCACGCCCGGCTCTTTTCTGTCTCTTATAGTTTATGCAGGCTACTTACCCTCTGGAGATCATAACATTCACAGCTTCTAGTCCCTGTGATCAGAAAGATTAATGGAAAGGAAAACCTAGCAGGAAGGTTAGCCTGGACAATCACGGATGTGCATTCAAAATAAGAAGCACGCATAGATTCATGAGTATATATTCAATTGAAAGTCTCAAAAACTAGACTCTAACCAGTCACGACACTTACTGCAAAATAAGGTAACTGATGTTAGCAGAGAGAGGTTCTTGTGCCTCCTGTCTTTGGTATCTATTCCTCAGCGTTGGGGTCTTCCATGAAAGTTCCAAAAGTCACCCTGCCTGAGACCAGGGGCCTGGCATAGTCTGTTCTGGTAACTGGCTTTCAAGAGAGCAAAGGTAGTCCTCACAGGTTGGCTTCTTGTCAGACAGAATCATTCATATTTTTTGGCGCCTTCTGCAGCAGCTTCTCCAGGTTTTTGTGGACTCTCTGCCCCTCCTGTAGAGACTTCTTCATCTTCGTGTCTCAACTCTTGGACTTCATCCTTTAGCATGCACATGATATCAACTAAGTTCTTTTCTTCTATTACTATCTGACTATCACTTTCATTTTCTTCAATTATGATTTTTTCTTCTTCTGGAAGCAAAACTTGTGAATTTGAATTGAGTGTCTGCCACATGTCGGCATTTGTGTAATGAGCTTTGATGACTTTCAGGATCTGAGCATCTTCCTCCAGAGCAGGGCAAACTCTCCATCTGAAGGCTTCCGCTTGGGTTTGCACATAGGGGCAGTTACTTCGTGGTCTTGGGGCTCTTACTAAGATCCTCCTTCTATCAGAGAACAGCCTAGGGCTGCAGGGGCGGTGCAGGCTGCAGGCAACTCTGGATCCATGCTTTAGAGGTCTTCAGAGGTTCCAAAGGTCCCCAAATGATGGTGGTGTGTGGTGTGCCATGGCGTGAGGAGTGGGAGAGTGTGTGGGGCACAGGTATAAGTCCCACAAGCTTGCTGTCAGTGTGCTTGCTGGACAGAGTGATGGGGTGGAAGTGAAGGGTGTGAGACTGCGTAGAGCAGAGCTTGATGGTGAAGTTGCTCACAGACTTGACCTTCATCTGCTTCTGCAGATGGCCCCACCCATTTTTGTATGTCCTGCTGCCTGTTACAAGACACTAGAATGTGATGGCAAATCTTTTGGAGCTTTCAATCATGCAGATAGTCCACTGCCACACACATGCCATAGGTTCACCACCACTGCACTAGGGTCTCTCAATCAGGCTCCCTGATATTTCAAATGCATTTCTATGATTTTCACTGTCCTTGAGCTTTGTGGTTGTCATTCATGTCATTGATGGCTTCCCCTGATAATGAAGCCACTCATCCTAGGACTGCAGACAACATTAACAAAAGATTTAGCAAGAGTCAAAGGTATATTTAGTTCTTTTCTTCACCTCCTGCACAATGAATCATGACTTAGGACAATATATAAATGACTCACCTGGTCTCTGAACATCTCCCTCCCTGCTCTGAGTAGACTCCATCAGGATCTGCAACTCGAGCTCATTCCTTTTGCAAACTTCTTGATCCTGGGTTGAAATCTTGTTCATCGGGAAGAATCTCTTGTTCATCGGGAAGACAATCCTCCATGTGTCTCTTCAGCCACTTGTGCACCATTGGGTACTTGCCCAGGCATAAGAGCAGCTTGCTCAGGTTGGCAGTCAGCAAGAGGATCCTGGGCTGATAGCACCTTTCCTCTCCACAAACTCTTCTGCTCCTCACTGAGCTCAGTAAGGACACTCATAGCAGACAGGTAGTTGGCACAGTGCATGAGGTACAGGGTCCTTATCCATGGCATCGGGTTCAGAAAGCAGTCTCCTACTCTCTAAGGGGCCTCCCAAGACTTGCTGCATTCTCCTGAAGCCTGTGCAAGCATTTCCTGGAAAGAACATATTTCCTCTAGATTTTCCATTAAATATGAAGTGTTTGCTGAACTTCTCACTCGTCTGTAATAATTTTAGGTAAGTTGAAAACATGGTCTGAAGTTCTTTAGAACCTTCATTTTGCTTCTAAAATATTTTGCAGTACCATGTTGTAACAGCTCTTGGTGATGGCTGTGGTGTCAGTGCCTTTGGGAGAGCTCTTCAATACTCCTTACCAAGTAGTATGGCATTTTAGTTAATGTTTGATTTAGGATAAGATAATTAAGATAATGATGCAGCATAACCAAGTAGAGTTTATCCAAAAATACAAAGGAGATTCAAATTATGAAATATATTATATAATACATTGCATTAATAGATTTAAGGAATGAAATCATATAAAAGGTGAACAATGAAAACAAACACCTTTCAGTCATCTACACAATGACAGAAAACACTACCATTTGTAATGCTTACAAAGATATAAATTTTATCACAACAAACTTAATTAACAATAATGTTTATATGAAACATTGGTTAGTTATTATTGTTTATAATTAATGTTCATGTGAAAATGCTATAAAATTTTACAAAAAAATAAAGAAGGATGTATATGAATGGGCATTCTCAATACCGTAAAGCTGTCAAGTCTCCTGCAAATTTATTCACTCTAATCACAATCTAAAATTTTATCTATGGAACTTGATAAGCTAATTCTAAAGTTCATGGGTAAGAAAAGCAGCACAAAAGTAGCCAAAGACAACTTGCAATACTGGATAGTAAGACATGCCAATGGACAGATCAATAAAAGAGTAAACTGAAAAACAAACTCATAATTACCTAAACCTTTAGTATATAAAAATAAATAAAATTTTAAATCTCTTGGGTAAAGAATATCCTATTCCATAAATGGTACTGGGACAACTGCCTCTCTATTTGGAAAAAAAATAGTTACATTTCTGCCTCATGCCAAAACAACAAATTCCTAATGAATTGTAAAGCTTGAAAAGTGTATGTACAAAATACATAGAATATTTGTGTGAATTTAGGAGGTAGATTGCACTTCTAAATGATTGATTTGACAATAAAAATACCAAAATTTTCAAAAGAAAAATGATAAACTAGGGGAAATACTTGCAACATATGTAATATATGAGAGAGATATACATACAGCATATAAAATACACATAATATATAAAGGATGTTTATTCAGAACACATAGGTAACACTTAAAAATCAAAACTAATGGAAAAAATTGACCAATGATATGAACAGGTAACTCACAAAAAATAAATGTCATATGGCCAATACACATACAAAGATGTCTAACTTCATTACTTTTTTTTTTGTAGCACCGGTGCTTGAACTCACAATCTCGCACTTGCCAGACAGGTGCTTAAGCCACTGAGCCAAACTCCCGGCCCTAGTTTTTTGAGGCAGGGTCGCACTATGTAGCTCAGGCCAGCCTTGCGCTCACGTTGTAGCCCAAGCAGGCCTCCAACTCACAACACTCCGCCTACCTCAGCCTCCCGAGTGCTGGGATTAAAGGCATGCGCCACCACGCCCAGCTTCTAACTTCTTTACTAATCAGTGAAATTCAAAGTAAAGACACTAATTTGCCCATCAGATTGGGCTAAAAATGAAAAAGTGTGGTCACTGTCCAATTTTGGCGATGATTTAAAAAAATAAATATGCCATACAGTTTTTTTTTTGCTTATAATACATATAAGCTCTATATTAATTATAATTTAAACATTTTTATTTCCCAAAGTTAAAATTACACTAAAAAAAATATGGTAGCCTTGTGTTCATTGATCACAGTCACTTTTGATTCTATAGTTATAGAATTTTTATCCCCAGCAAGTAGTTCCCAATGTATCTTAGCTGCATCCTAAAAAGGAGGCAATAAACAGTTGGTCTCAACTCATGTAGGATTTATGTCATTTACATTCTTTGTGATACTTTGAGTGGAATAGTACTCTTTAGGAAGAATCTACTAAAAGTATATATAACTGTGACCTAGCAGTAAAAAAAAATATGATTTATTATTATGTTACTGATCTCACTGTGTGCTTCTACCTAAGAAAAAAGAAACAGAATAAAACCATATTTCTAGATGGTCATATAGACACAATGGTAAAGCAAATTTCTAAAAACTACAGGAGCCAAATTTAACCTCTAATGTGGGGACTAGTATTGAACAAAAGAAAAGGTTAACTTTTACTTATAAATGTTATTAAATGTTTATAATGTGTATATTACTATTTTGAGAAAAAATTAAATTATAAATGATGGCAGTAAACCCTTCAGGGGCTTCTGATGTGACCAGGCTATCACTGGTCCCTTAACAGATGTTTAAGAACCAGCAAAGATAATCTCGATAGCCCGTAACACTCTCATCACAGAGACTGACTTGCATTTCAAGGGCAGCTCAAGGTTGAGCAAAACTTCTCAGGCAGCAGCATGTGCCACCTGCATTCAGGGACCTGCCTTAGGCTCATGTCTGTACCTTCCCAATTACAATCACAGACTCCAGAGTTTGAGCTGCTGAGAATCTCCCACAAGCGCTGCAGGAGGCTGAGGCTTCCCAGGAGAAGAGTAGAATCGCTATTAACTGAGAGTTACACTCTTGGAATCCTAATTAAGCTTAAGATTTTTCTTCAAAGTCTCCATTCTTCTTCTTCCCCACTACTGAGTCTCCAAGTTTATTCCCCAGGCTGTGGGGGTTACTCCTGGGAACCTCTGTCCCTGGAGGCCTCCTTCCTAGACGTGCCCCAATTAAGCCACAGTTGAGTTGCTGTGAAATGAGAATTCCTGAGAGGCTTGTTAAATTCAGTGCTTATGAAAATGGAAAAACATCACTAATAACTTTAGCTGATTAAGTAACTGGACCAACATTAGCAGCTAAACAGGAAACGCAGAAATGACTCAGTGTCCCTTAGAGGTACCTGAATAAACGCATTTTAACTTTTTGCTAACTCCATCCCTGGTGCATACACCAGCTACTAAGCAAAGATCCAAAATACTTTCTCTTTCACCACCAGCACCCTGGTTTTTTCATCACACATTGCATCATCATAGCCTCATCCCTCCACTAGGGTTCTCATTACCACTTCCATCCATGCTCACACCAAAACTATTATCCTATCCCTATTACGTTACCATTCTAAATATCATAGCCAGGCAATCATTATTCAGCTCTACTATCCCGTTGCTGTCATGCCATCACTGTAATGCATATCTGCAATTCATCAGCAGAGGGCAATGTGATGAAGACTCAGAAAAAAGCCTTTATTTGAAAAACAAACAAGAAAAATATTTTTCAATACCTATTCTATTTCAATCAGGTGCAAAAGAAGAAAACATGCTATGATAAAAAGGTAGCAGACTAAGAATAACATAGTAAGTATAATAAAATAAAATTTGAACACTGGAAGCAGTAACTGTAAAGATTAACCTACCATAAACACCAAAATACTCCCTAGGATGGGGGGTGAATATTATGATAATTACAGACTAGAGGATGAGATACACAGGCCCATTCTACAATTGTTAAAAGATTTCCAAAAAAGAAAACAGTGAATGTATCTGAGGCAATACCCAAATGTATGATATATAAAAACTTTCTGAACCAGGCCAATCTTCCACCTCTGGTGAGGCTGAGGGTGCAAAGTGCTCTTCATTAGTGGTCAATGTAATGCGGTGTTAAGTTTAAAGTGCAACTCTGGGAACTTTGATGACCCCCTTAACAACTGGAAGGGAGATCACCAAAGTTTATAGTAAATCATGACGATGTGAATATTTTTAATCATAAATTGAAAAGACTTGAGGTTTAACAGAATAAGAGAAATTCCAGAGTGCTTTTAAGAAACTGAAGAAAAAGAAATTACCAACAGAGTGAAAAGAAAACCTACGACTTGGGGCAAATATCCTAGCCAACTGTCCCTCAAACAAATGACTCCTGTCTAGAATATATAAAGAGTTTTTAAAAATCAGGCCCCCAGCCTTCTGGGGCAGTGTACAACCAGCGCAGACTCCAGGAGGAGAAAAAGATGGGGCTCTCAAGTACCCGCCCCACTGCGTCAGAGTGGCTCCAACCAGAAGACAACTAGTCTGCCTTCCGGGGGAGTGCGCAACTGGCACGGAGTCCAGGAAGAGAAACATGTGCCTCCCCTACGCCTACCTGTGTGTGGGCTAAGAATCAAGGATAATCCCCCACCCCACCACCTGCCCCCCACCCCACTGTAAGCAACCTACTGGTTTGGAGGTCCGACTAAACTGATAGCAACTAAGGTACATAAAGCAACTAAATGCTAGTATTGTTTCATTGATTTTGCAGGCCTGGGGCTGGCAGACTGAGCATCTCTTTGGAAGATGACAGTAGGCAATGTAGCAAATATGGGAGATTCTCTTCTGTCTTGTCTTTGAGGCCCAATATTGTCCTCATTGTTTTGCTTTATTCTGATTTTTTTTTTTGCTTTATTTTATATTTTGATTTTATTGGTTTTATTGTGTTTTGTTTTTGGTTTAATTTTACTATACCTGCTGGAATGGTCAACTATTCTGAAAATAACAAGATATACTATAGTAGCTATTGTTTTCACAGTATCTTTCTTTGAAGTTCTGTACCAATTCTACTGCTTTGTTTTGATTGACTTTGTTTTGTTATGTTTTGTTGGATTTTACTATCTTTAAAATAAATAAATAAATAATAAAAATCAGGCCCCCAAAACTCAAAGACCTAATCAAAAAATGGGCATCTCAGATGAATACACACTTCTCAGATGAAGAAATATAAATGGCAAGCAAATACGTGAAAAAATATTCAACATCATTAGTCATTCAAGAAATGCAAATTAAAACAACACTAAGATTACAGCCCACTTCAGAAAGAATGGCTATCATCAAAAATCAACCTGTAACAAATACTAGAAGGACTATGGGGAGAAGGGAACCCTTCTCCACTTCAGTGACTGCTACAATCACTTTGGAAATCCGTGTGGAGGTTCCTCAACATACTAGGACGAGAGGTCCCATTCAACCCAACTATTTCCCTTCTGGGTGTTTTCCCAGAAGAATTAAAAACATCATACCACAATGACATATATGCAACTATGTTTATAGCAGCACAATTTGTAATAGCCAAATCTTGGAAACAACCCAAATGCCCAGTAACTGAGGAATGGATAAAAAAGATGTGGTATTTCTATACAGTGGAGTACTACTCAGCTATAAAAAGGATAAACTATAGGTTTTTATAGGTAATGCATGAAACTAGAGACCATAGTCATAAGTGAAATAAATCAGGCACATGTGTAAAAATAGTATTATCTCCCTTGTGTAAGAAACTGAAAGGCTAAATAAGATCAAAAAGGAACCATAGATAGTGTGAAAGAGAATGAAACTGCTCAAAAGGAAAGAACTGGGATGGGGGAAAAGAGAAAATAAGGAAGAGGAAATATATATATATATATATATATATATATATATATATATATATCTGTGTATATATACACACACAAGATAGCTAAGATAATTGTACTATTGATCCTATTTGTTCAGGGAAAGAAATTGTAATTGCTTATATTGTTTGATCTGTTTTGCATGCTTATTTCTTGTAATCTGAGAAACTATTTTGTTTTTTTTTTTGTTTTTTGGGGTTTTTTTTTCAAAATGATAAAACATTTATTTAATGAAAATCATTTAGTTGAAGGTCCACTGATGAAGTCTTTAAAATAAGAAAAAGCAAAAAGAAACAATGACAAATGCAATGCACATTTCTGCACATGTTAGTTTTTCACTATATAAGAATGGCTTTGTTCCAGAGGGCCCATTCTGGTTCTCCTCCAGGGGTCAAGCAGTTGCCTGGTCCCCCAGAGGGCAGTTTCATTATCTCACGGTCCTGGTCTATGCTGCCTAAGAAACTATTTTAAAGATAACAATATGCAATTCAGTGACTACTGTTAATTTCCTATCAGCTTGTTTTGAAATCCTTTATCATTTCTACTGTTTTGTTTTGTTTTTATTGTTTTGTTTTCTTTTAATCTCTTTAAAATAGATGGAAAGAAAGAAAAGAAAAAGAAAGAAAAGAAAAAGAGGGAAAGGAAGGAAGGAAGGAAGAAAAAGAAAGAAAGAAAAGAAAAGAAAAAGAAAGAAAGAAAGAAAAGAAAGAAGGGGAAACTGAAGAATCTAGAGTTCTCTGGTTCTAAAACTGGTTCTAAGAAAACAAAATTTAACATATCACTGTTGGAGGACTACTGGGAAGATGGTGGAGTGGCTAGCAGGAGAGAAACAGCCTCTCCAACCAAGATTTGGTGTCCAGACATTAGAATATAGCAATGTGAGGAGAAGGAGGAAGGTGGATCCCTAGACCAAGTATGGATCTGAAGTGAGAATTGAAGCCCACAGGGAGAGTGAAGAGAGACTTCATTGAGAAAGGAGGAAGTGGTGGTGCTATCTCCCTGAGCTCGGACACACTGCATGCGAGGGACAGCTCGAACCTGTAATTCAAACCTGTAGAATCTGGAGGCCCCAGAGACCTCTGAGGGAGATGTACCAGTGGAACAGAGCAGTGGACACGTTGAACTGCAGTGACTGATGAGAGGGTGGTTGACTGGGAGCCATCCTGCAGAAGGGCCAACTGAGCTCAAAACCCAAAGCAACTACTGACTCCATCCAGCAATTCCCAGTGTTGGGGTAAGGGAGCCAAATTCAAGTCAGCAGGACGTCAGGGAGCCTAGTTTGAGCTGTCAAAGAGCAAAGCTCAAGCTGGAAAGAGCACACAGACTGCTGCAGGCTGAATGTCTCTGGTTCCAGCCTCATAGCCAGAAACCAGCCTGAACTTCAGTGAGACTAAACGTATATCCTACTGTAAAACTACAACTGGCTTGCTGTGATTAATCATCTCTTCTCTGGACTCTGTCTGACCACATTGTCTTACCAGTGACAGCAGAGGCACACCTTGTGGTGGGCTTTTTTCCCTTTTGTTCACTTTTTTCTTGTTTTTTTTTTACTGGATTGTTTGTTCTTGTTTTTATAAATATGAACATAGTTTCTAGTGTTTTTATTGATGTTCTGTTCAGTTCTTGTTTTTATTTCTTTCTTTTCTCTTTCCCTTCTGTCTTATTTACCAGTTTCCCAAAGTTTGCATGATCTTCATTTGTCCTCCAGCCTTACTTCCAGATTACTTCTAATCACTTCCTCTTCTTCTATCTCTCTATTTCTCCCTAACACCTTTTAAATTTTTTCCCCTGGGCCAGGGATCTAGCTCAGTGATGTAAGCACCTGCCTGGCAAATGCAAGGTCATGATTTTGATCCCCAGTACCAAAAAAAAAAAAAAAATTCTCCCCTGAGGGTAAAATTGCTATGTTAAGGGCTTATTTGCATACAATTGTATGGTTTGCTTTATATTTTGTTATGTAACCACAACTCTAGTTCATACAGTTAAAGGTGGCAAATTAATAGTTACCTCAGTTTGTCAATTTCTAGGTTATGTTGATGCTATTGTTATTGCTGATTGTACCACTTTAGATGAAGTGACATAATTGTCGTAACCAGTTGTTCTTCCTGGTGTACCAAGACTGAGAATGCTTAAGGATCATAAACAATACTATAAGCCAGTGCCAAAGAACCAGGGTCTTGGCCAAGTAGACAGCAACTTCTCATCCCCAATAAATTGAAGAGGTAGAATCCTGCAAAAAACTCAAAACCCAAAAGACTGCTACACCTGGAAGATATCTCTAAGAAGTAGTCATTGCCTAAGGTTTCAATAAAGCTACCCATCATAGGCAATTTACAACATCAACCCAGGAATAAAACTAAAATTAAAAAAAGCAAGAAAGAAAGAAAGAAAAGAAGAGAAAGAAAAAGAAAGAAAGAAAGAAAGAAAGAAAGAAAGAAAGAGAAAGAAAGAAAGAAAGGAAGGAAGAAAGAAAGAAAGAAAGAAAGAAAGAAAGAAAGAAAGAAAGAAAGAAAGAAAGAAAGGAAAAGTGAGAAGACACTTAAACAAGATGCAACCCCAGGCTTTCAGTTCACCAAAGGCAAACCCATGCGTCATTGAGTTAGAACAATCTGAAAGTCACCCACCTGGACTCTCTGAAGTGGTAACAGTGAAAGTAAGAAAGCAAATGAATGAGGCTTTAGAAAGAATCAAATCAGAAATAATTTCTCAGATATCTGCAGAGATGACCATAATCAAAGACATGCTTAGTGACTCTAAAACAGATACAGATTTTAAAAATAGAAAGTTAAGAAAATGATAGAAATTATAAATGCCCAACATAGGAATGAAATGGAATTCATGAAGCAGATTCAAACAGATATCCAGCAGATTAAAAATTCCACTGAAAGTATACACAGCAGAATGAGCCAAGGTGAGGACCAAATCTCAGTTATAGAAGACAGGATTGTGGTTAGTGATCATGAAAAGGAAGATTTTTAAAAAATAGCAAAGGACTACAAGAAATCAATCCAATAGATACTAGATGATGCAAAAAAAGAATAATGTAAGATTGATCAGAGTCAATTAAAAAATAGATAGCACAAATGATATAAAAAACTTGCTCACAGAAGCCATGGCAGAGAATTTCCCAACCAGAGAAAAAGAATTTAACATAAGATAAGTGAATTGTATAGAACTCCATTTGGCCATGACCAAAATAATTCACAGCAAGTCATATAATACTCAAGATTCCAGAAGTTCAACACAAGAACAAAATATTAAAAGCTGCCAGAAAAAAGAAACAAATCATCTATAAAGGAAAGCCCATCAGAAAGATGGCAGACTTTGCAACACAAACCCTCATATCAAGGATAAGGTCGGAATGAAGTATTTCAAGCCCTAAAAGAAAACAATCTCAAACCCAGATTAATGCACCCCGCAAAACTATCTTTCAAAATTGATGGAGAAATATGATACTTCCACGAAAAAGAACATCTTAGGAAATTCATGAACACCAAACCAACACACCAAAATGTTCTGAAAGACATTCTAGAATGAGATAACAAGGATTTCAACTCCATGAACCCCAACAGAATGAATCAACCAAGCAAGGCAAGCAATTAAACAAGAGGGAGAGGAAAGGGAGCCAACAATGAAAACTCCACTGAACTCCTACCATACAATCTCATACAGTCTCAGACCTGCACAAGAAAATCTTTCCAGCTTACTTTATTTAAGCTAAATGAATTTATTATAAACACTTGTAGCATCATGCACCTTTGACCTAAATTCATCTAACAACTGGATTTTTATTTCTGTGATTCTTTAATTACTGTCTGCCATGCCCTCTGATGATAACATCCATGAGGACAGGTGTTATTGCTGATTGTACCACTTTAGATGAAGTGACATAATTGTCCTAACCAGTTGTTCTTTCTGTTGTACCAAGATTGTGTCAAGGCTCTTTCCCAATGAGCAGATGTGGACAGCAGCATTTCACAGTAATCATCCACATCCTTGAAATACTCTGTGGGGAAGTGCAGGAAGCCTCCTTACTGTTCTTCCTCTTCTCCCTGCCTTCAAGGGCCTCTCTGGTGTGCCCTCTGCCTTCAGAATTCTTCAAGTGAGAAGGAGGTACCTCTCTCATTCATTCACAAACTTTCAAAGGACCTCACTAAAATCTCCCATCTTCTCAGGGTGCACCTGTCAAATGGCATTATGGGGTAAGAATGGGGAGGAAGCCCATAGGTACTGCAACTCAGCCCAAATTTCTCTTCACAATCTCTTGGAGAGCCCTCACTTGACCATGAGGAAGTCCTCCCTCAGTGAAAGGAAAGAGAGTCACATTGCCCTTCCCACTAGAAAAAGGAACACAACAAATATACCTATTCGGTGAATCTTCCTTACACAGTTGAAGTCTTTTTGTGTATTTGACTGACGGGTGATGATAGAGTGATGATCACAGGATTGGTTTATGTCTAGCAACTTCAGTCGGACATGGCAATGCATGCCTATAATTCCAACACTCAGGAGGCTGACACAGGAGAATAACTGTGAGTTCAAGGACAGCCTAAAAAAAAGAAAAAAGTAGCACATTACCCAAGATTTTGAACTGACAGGAAAAGTCCAGTCAGTAACTTTTTTGTGGTTGTCTTCCTGAAAGACAGAAGGATAGGGAATATTAGGGAATGTGAAAAGGGAATCAATCATAATTCCTCTTCTCTGAACCCAATGAGATTTTCTTCTTAGTGTATTTCCTTCCACTAAGAATAAGAAATTAAATTCTATAAATTCTTTTTAATTTACAAAAAGAAATTAAAAAGATTTTATATAAGTTTACATCACTGTATCCTAGTCATTTATTTGGTAGATTCTTGTTTTCCACTTCACATTCTATCCTATGTGCTCCAAGTTGCTTCATATTCAATAATTTTATCATCTTAAATGGATACATAATAACAGGTACAGGAGCTCCAGTAGTGGGTTAGTGCTCAATACTTACATACATAACAACAGGTACAGTTTAACAAAATTTTCTTTTATAAGAAATACTGAAATATGTACCTTTACATACATAGAATTCTGTGTTTTTTTACTAATTCCTAGGAAATTATTACTAGAATTAATTTCCTAGACTAGGCTGGATGTCTAATTTTGCTGGCCAGCACCCATTCCCACTGCTTCTACTAACAGTAGCTTGAAGTTTCTCTCCATAGAAGCTTAGAAAAATCCAGAAAATCCAACATACTGGTTTGTACAAATGATTAAAATAATAAAATGATCAAAGTATGATTTCATGAATCACATGGTCTACTACCATGTGATTCATGAAAAAAAGAGTATTGTTCTGTCCACAATCCTCAAAAATAGGGAGGATAGGAACAAATCTCACTGGGATTACACTTGATAGCTGAGGTACACTAACCACACAGAAATTTCAAATTTGTCATAGTCCAATTATTAAAGTCTAGTTGCTCAATTAGGATAGAAATAGATCTCTATGCAAAATAAAGATTAGTTGAAATTAAAGACGAACTTCAATATGACTTGGCCAATAAGAGTGGAGATCCATGAGGACATGTAAGGTTCTTCAATACTAGGGGGTAGTGCCCAAGTGGATGCCAAGGCTTTGGAGGCTAATAGGTGTGACTTTGTTACTACCTGAGCTCTTAGTCTTTGGAGAAGTGATCAATAGAGTGTTGCCCAGACATTGTCCAGGTTTTTACAGTGTCTGTCAAACTCTTACCCTTACATGTATTTTGAAGTCCAATCATGTGGTCAGTCACATATGAGGCCTGATAAGGTACGCTATAACATTCTAAAGGTGAGGGAGAGTACACTCCAAGGACAAGGACAGTGACTCCAAGGACATGTACCACTCATATAGCAAACTATGTAAGCACATAACACATACTGAGTAAATTCTGTCAAATTTATACTTAGAATATCATATCATCAAAGAATAAAGATTTTTAAACTCTTTTTTGGGGGGGGGACAAGTTTTCATTACATAGTTCAGACTGGCCTTGAACTCACTATGGAGTCCAGGCTGGCCTCAGACTCCCAGTGATCCTCCTCTCTTAGCCTCCTGAGTACCGGGGTTACAGGTGTATACTACCTGGCACCCCTTTTTTCTAGAAGATGCCTTTCCTATGTTTGTCTTGCCTTAGTGCACTGGTTAGATCCTCTAGCCCACCGCTGAATGGAAGTAGTAAGAACAGACATTCTTTTCTTGTTCTTGATGTTAAGACAAGAACATTTTCACCTTTTACTACCAAATATAACTTTAGTTGTATATAGTTTTTATAGATGTTCTTTATCAGGTTCAAGAAACCTCTCGTTTTCCTACTGAAGTCTCTCTTATTCCTACTGTAATACACCTTTTACGAGAAATGCAAGTGGGATTTTGTCACTTTTCTGCAACTGTTGAGATGATCACATGATTTTTAGTTTGTTTACATGGTGAACTACACTGATTGATTTTTGAATGTCAAATTGACATTGCATGTACAATAAGTGCTACTTGGTCATTACTTATTATATGTTAGATTTTGTTTGCTAAAATTTTGTTTAGAATTCTGTATCTGTGTTCCTTAGGGACATTGGTTTTCTCTTCTTGTCTTTGTTTTTGGCAGCAGGGTAATGTTTGACTTAGAGAATAAGTAGGAAAGCAGTCTTTATTTTTAATATTCTAGGAAAGTGTATATAGAATTAATATCGTTTTCACATTTAATATTTGGCGGAATTCAACAATGAAGCTAATTGTGCTGGAGAAGCATGTGTATGTGAGACCATCCTAGAGAAACCTCACTCCCTACTATCAGGCCAACAGTGGTGTCAGGAGTTGGCCCATAACAGATCCTCTGATGATGTATTTAGCAACATGCCCTGCCACCTGCCTGTTAAGACTCCCTGCCTATGCCCAAGCCCTGTTTGCTCCATGTCTACCAGGCAAGCAGCCCCAGGTGGGCCCTAGGTACATGGAGCCAAAGAAATGGGCAGGCTGGGCGACAATTCCCTCTCTTTCAAGCCAGAAATGTGTGTGTGTGTGTGTGTGTGTGTGTGTGTGTGTGTGTGTGTCAGGGACAGAGACACAGACACAGACAGAGACAGAGAGACAGAGAATGAATATTTGAGTATTTGGGGAGCAGATGATGATGAGAAAGGGCAGACCTGAATCCATTCCTGAGGAAATGTGTGTGTCAAGTGTCCCTGTAGGCTCAGGCTTCCACCCCATCTGAAGTCGGGAGGAGTAATATGGATGAAACTCCTCCAGCTCCTCCAAGTGGGGCCTCTCATTGCTGAAGAACACATAGGACTCAGGTGTGGCCATGTCACTGTCAGATTGCTGGTGACTCCCAGCAGGGTGAGAGGGAAGTCAGTTTGTTGTGAATTTTTCAAAGCAAATAGGAGTCAGGAGTATTCCAGGTGTGCAGGAATTTATCCCTGTTGAGATGATGTTTACTGAGGGGACAATGAATGTGTCCAGGTTCACAGTAAGTGACAGAGCTGAGCAGTCTGATGTCAAGACCATTGCTATCCTCATTTCTCCTTCTATCTCATAGTAGCTCTCTCTGCCTCTTTCTTCATCTGTAAAAAGTGAAAAAATAGTTTCAACTTTAGGGTGAGATAGTAAATTGACAGTTTATGCAAAGATGCAGTTTGGACCAGTTTAAGTCATTTCGATTAGTTTGTGGTTACACGGAGAAAATTGTAATGGCTTCACCTACTTGAACCAGTCTGTACTAGATTAAAGTAGAATGAATTTGTTCTGGATTCTGCTGGCTAGATAACCTGAGAAACCTTTGAACTTCTTTTTGTTACTCCTTCACAGAAGTACTGTTGGCCATCTGAGATAAATTTTAATGGTTATATTAAGAAAATATAATTTTATTCTTAGGTTATTAAGGGCTTTAATCAGGAATGATCACTCTCAAAAAAATTATTTGGGCATCTTAACATTACAAGCATGGCAAAACCATGTGTTCAATACCCTCTTCAAAGTACTACCTTCTCCTCTTTCCCCAAAAATAACTTTATCCTCACTTAAAATGCTGTAGACTAGTTTCATCTACTTTGGAACATTGCATAAATGGAGTCACATCCCAATTATTATTGTGTACATCTTCACTCAGTGCTACGTACATGGGATTTATCTCTATTATTGAATATAGCTGTATTGTTCACATATTTTAATTACTGCATAACATTCTAGTACATGACTATGCCACAATTTATCCCTTGCACTTTTAATAAATGTTTCCAAGCTGGGCACGGTGGCACACGCCTTTAATCCCAGCACTCGGGAGGCTGAGGTAAGTGGAGCGTTGTGAGTTTGAGACTGGCTTGGGCTACAACACAAGTGCAAGGCCGGCCTGAGCTACATAGTGAGACCCTGCCTCAAAAAAACTAGGGCTGAGAGTTTGGCTCAGTGGCTTAAGTGCCTGTCTGGCAGGCGTGAGATTATGAGTTTGATCTCTGATGCCATAAATAAATAAATGTTTCCAGTCCGGGCCTATTATAAAAAATGCTACTATGAATCTTTTTCTAGTGACTTCTGATGTTCATGTCTAACCACTTTTCTTGTAGATAAGCATGGGAATTTCAGAATTACAAGTATATGTCATTCAAATTTAGTAAATAGTAGCGAACTTTTAAAGTGGTTATTGCAATTTACATACCCAAAATCAATACACAGGTGTTTCAGCTGCTCCATATCCTCATCAACATTTTATATTAACAGTGTTTTATTTTTTTATTTTAAAGAAAAAAGAACAATCTTATACATTTCAAAACAAGATTATAGGGCCAGGGATTTAGCTCAGTGGCATAAGCACCAGCCTAGCAAGCGTAGGTCATGAGTTCGATACCCAGTACCAAAACAAAACAAAACAAAACAAAGATTATAGGAGAGTAACAATGGTTAGTACATTGTATATTGTGATCTTCAAAGCAGTTGCTCATATTACAAGATATAGGCGTAAAAAACTGATCAAACGACATAGATACAAACCTTTCTTTTTCAAAGAACTAATAGCAACTAGTAGTGTAACTACCCTAACTATTTTGCGTGCATGTGTGTGTGTATTTTTCCTTTCCCTTTTCTTCTTTCACCCACCCCAGTTTCACCTTCCTTTTGAACAGTTTCTTCCCATTTCACAATATCTATTATACATTTTGGATCTCATTTACTCTTTCAGCTTCTTACACTAGGGAGACAATACAATGTTTACACATGTAAGTCTGATTTATTTCACTGATGAGTATGGTTTAAAGGGCCATTCATTACTCTGTAAATGTCCCAAGTTTATCCTTCTTTATAGCTGAGTAACACTCCTTTGTATAGAAATATCACATCTTTTTTACCCATTCCTCAATTGATAGGCAATTGAGTTGTTTCCAAGATTTAGCTATTATAAATTGTGCTGCTATAAACATGGGTGCACACTGTGATATGATGTTTTTAATTCTTCTGGGAAAAATACACAGAAGAGGAATAGCTGGGTCACATGGGACCACTTATCCTAGTTTTTTTGGAAACTCCACACTGATTTCAATAGTGCTTGCACCAGTCTACACTCCCATCAACAGTACAGAAGGGTTTCTTTTCCTCACGACCCGTCCAGCATTTATTATTGGTTGATTTCTTGTTGACAGGCATTCTTACTGAGGTAAGATGGAATCTCAGTGTTGTTTTAATCTGCATCACTTGAATGACCAATGATGTTGAACATTTTTTTCATATATTTATCAGCTATTTGTATTTCTTCATCTGAGAAGTGTGTATTCATCTCAGCTGCCCATTTTTGGATTGGGTTTTTTTGGGGGGGCAGTCTGATTTTGTCAATCTTTATATGTTCCACATGGAAGTCCCCTGTCTGAGGAACAGTTGGCTAAAATTTTTCCCACTCTGTGGATTGTCTCTTTACTCTGTTGTTTTTTTTTTCTGTGCAAAAGCTTTTTATTAAGATGAGATCCCACTTGTTGATTCTCTGAAGTGTTTCACGTGCTATTGCAGTCTTGTTCATGAACTCTCTGCTTACTCCTGTGTCTTCAAGTTTTCTACCTACTTTCTCTTCCAGTAGATTTACTGTTTTTGTTTTAATATTTTGTTTTAATATTTGGATCTTTGGTCCATTCTGACTTTTAGTGCATGGTGATAGACATGGTTTAGTTTCAGTCTTCAGCATGTGGAAAGCCAGTTTTTCCAGCACCATTTATTAAAGCGGCCACCTTTCTTCCAGTGAGTGTGTTTGATCTCTTGGTCAAAGAAAAGGTGAATGAGTGTGTTCATAGTTGTGTCTGCATCTTAGAATCTGTTCCATTGGTCCTCAGGTCTGTTTTTTGCCAAGCATACTGATTTTATCTCAGTAGCTTTGTAGTATAATTTCAGGTCAGGGATTGTGATGCTTCCTGACTTGCCTTTGTTGCCCAGAATTGCCCTTGCTAGTCTAGGTCTTTTCTGCTTCCAGATGAATTTTAGAAATTTTTTCTCTAGTTCTGTGAAGTATGTTAATGGTATTTTGACTGGGATTGCATTAAACCTGTATGACAATTTTGCAAGTATAGTCATTTTCACTATTGGTTCTTCCTATCCATGAGCAAGAGGTATCTTTCCATTTTCTGACATCCTCTTTGATCACTTTTCAGAGTACTGTAATTTTCAATGTACAGCTCTTACTTCCTTTGTTAGATTGATTCCTAATTTTTTTGTGATACTACTGTGAAGAATGTGATTTTCCTAATTTCTCTCCCTTTCAGTTTGTTTGTGTACAGGAATGCTATTAATTTTTGAGTGTTGACTTTGTATCCATTTATGCTACTCAATTTAGATATTAACTCTAGTCTTTTGGTGGAGTTTTTGGGGTTTTCTATGTAAAGTATCATGTCATCTGTGAATAATGATAGTTTAACTTCTTTCTTTCCTATCTTTATTCTTTTTCTCTAACTGCTCCAATGTTTCCAGAACTATATTGAATAGGAGTGGTGATAGTGGACATCCTTATCTTGTTCCTGATTTTAGAGTGAAAGCTTTCAGTTTGTGTGCTTTTAGTATGATGTTGGTTGTTGGTTTATCATAGATGGCTTTTATTACATTGAGGCAAGCATCATCTATTCTGATTTTCTGTAAGATGTTTATCATGAATAAGGACTAGACTTTATCAAAAGCTTTTTCTGCATCTATTGAGATGATCACGTGATTTTTGTCTTTGGCTCTGTGGATATGATGTATTAATTTACTGATTTGTGTATGTTGCCCTCCTGGGATGAACTCCAATTGGTCATGATGTATAATTTTATTGATGGTATGCTGCATTCTGTTGGCTAGCATCTCAAAGGCAGTGACTTAATGAGACCTGTCTCAAAAAAAAAAACAAAAAAAAATTTTAAAGTAGCTTAGTGTGAAGGCCCCGGGTTCAATAGCCAGACCCATAAAAAAATTAATTAACAGCATCTTAGCATTCTTTTAAAACTAGAAAGTATGGAAATCTCAAAGAAAAGTAAAAGTTAATTTCTTTGTTTGGACACAGGATCTCACTCTGGAGTCCAGGCTGGCCTCGAATCCACAGTCATTCTCCTGCCTCAGCCTCCTGAGTGCTGAAATTACAGGTGTGTTCCACCACACCCAGCTGAAAGTTAATTTCTAAATTTTAGAATAAACTAATCATTGTGGCTTTTTCCTGTTGCTTGACTGGATAAAGAAACTTAAAGCATAGGGTAATACATTTAACTAGAAGAAAACATTGTATATTTCATCTTAGGATACTGCTTAAGAATACAGGGCAGGATCCACCAATATATAGCTTGGTCAAGGATAGAAGGAAATTTCAGCAGCTTTACCCCACTGTGTATCATAGAAGTCCATATATGGAAATTTACAATAGATTGGTATTGAGCAATGAAACTCTCCATTGTGTGCATATTTGTAAATGCTGCATAATCTTGGTTCTGTCACCAAAAGTACAGATGAAATACCATGCACTGTTTCCATGTTTGGAAGGAAGTTGTCTGTTTCAAATCACCTTCCCATCAGGAAATATAAAATCCTTATGTGTCCACTCTGCTTGTTTTCTATGTCCTTGTTTTTATTTTTACTGAGCTAAAAGTCTTTTTCACATATCATCAGAGCTGCAATTATCCATAGCAACACTGTATGAGCGTATCTACAGAGTGGGTAATCCAACTATTAATATGGTAGGTAATATGAAAGACAACAACCAGTCATTATTCTGGCCACAAGAGTTAGTTTTTATGTATGCACTTGGGTTCCAATGACTTCCACTAAATATTTTATATCAAAAGTTTCTGGAAGATACTATGCAGCTTTTCAGCCTTCAATATATAACATGTACTAATTATGATTTTACTTACATACATTATCATGAATATTTTACCATTTGAGGAAAAGCATAGAAAGTAAGCTAGTTGACATGCAGAGATGAACTGAAATTTTATGATCCAGTGTAAACTGGAAAACAGATTAATGCTGGTTAGTTTACATCACAAGACTATTAGCTCTGAAAGCAATCATTCTGCACTCCTGTAGTTCTGCTTCTTTATAGTGATTACATTTCTTCTTTCACCTCTTTCTCAGCTACACCACAGAAAGAGAAAGGATGATTGATCTTTACACATCTGCTACTGTAACTGGTAGACTGAAGAGTGAGCAGCTAAAACTCACAAATACTGGAATTAAGCAAAGCAAGAGTTGCCCTGGGCTCTTTTATCAGGAACTACCACATTCCTATCTTTCAATGCATAGGATTAGATGTTAAAGCAATAGAAAGGGATAATACTGACTGCATGCTAATCATACTTTGAGGGCTAGAATGATACATGTTATGGTTTGTGTCTACATTTCCCCTCAAAGTCTCACGCAGTCATAGGTAAGGCTTTTCAGAAGTGCCCGGATACGGAGTGTGATGCTCAATTAGTTCACTCATTAGTTTGGCATAGTTTCCAGTAGGATTAAGACTACCCCTCCCGGGGTATGAGTGCTATTTGTCCTAAGTGCAGGTAGCCTGGATAAAAGGGGCAGAAAGTCACTGTTAAGGTCCCTTGTTTTGTTGTCTTTGGCCCACTATGAACTGTTTCTCTTCTGCAGTGTATCTCTGCCACACCACCTGCCTTGGAGTCAGCCAGCTAAGGACTGAAACCTCTATGAACTGGGAGCTACATAAACCTTTCCTTCTCTAACTCTGGCTGTCAGGTGTTTTATCTCAGCAGTGAGACAAAGTAACTAAGACAGTAGAGGAGGTGATGATGCAAAGGAGATGAGACTACAGAAAATAGCTAAGACTTATGAAAGGGATTCCATTCGCAAACTTTTGCTCTACAATAAAAAGGTAGGAAGGAGGAAGGGTGGGAGCAAAGGAAATAGTTTTCAAATTCTTTAAAAAAAAACATTTACACTCGGGATGCTGAGGTAGGTGGAGCACTGCGTTGTCAGTTTGAGGCCAGCTTGGGCTACAATGTGAGCAAGGGCAGTCTGAACTACATAGTGCAACCTTGCCTCAAAAAAATAGGACCGGGAGTTTGGCTCAGTGGCTTAAGCACCTGCCTGCAGGCCTGAGGTTGTGAGTTCAATCCCCTGTGCCAACAACAACAAAAAATAATAATAATAATAATTTAGCATTCATAACTTACATTTGGCCTTACCAAGGCAAACTATTTTCTTAAAACTCTCACTGTCCCACATATAATTCAAGTTTCTACATGCTTATGAAGCTCCTCAACTTCACTAATATTGCAAGTGGATAAAAATAAAGACAGGATAAAATATTTTGGGATCCTGAAAAACACCAATCTGATCAGAATTTTGTTAGTAGAAATTAGTTTATAAAATGTTCTTGCTTTTGTTCTAGAAGCCAGGTATCATATGAAACCAGAATGGTCCTTTGTATGTACTAATACTGCAATAAGAAAGAAATGTGAAAATTATTTTTTCTACTTAATATAGAATAACCGATATTCCTAGCTGCCTTAAAGTATGGTTTCAGAAGCCGAATGGAGAGAGAGCAGAGGTGGTACCTCTGCACAGCTTCCAGTCAGGATCTCAACACCTCTCAAGTACAACCACCAAGGCTCAGCAGACACCAAGGAAAGCCACTCCCTATGATTTGGAGGCATCCCCAAGGGTTCATGTACTGGAGGTTTGGTCCCAAAAGTGGCAGTTATTTTTTTTTTATTTTATTAATAATAAAAGACAAGACAGAAGAGGATCCCCCATGCTTGCTACATTTCCCACTGTAAAGAGTTGCTTGGGTTGCTGACCAGAGGCCGGGCCAAATCTACAAAAGTTAGTTGATGTTCCTTGGTTGCTATCAATTTACCCAGACCTCCGAAACACCAGGTTGCTGACGGGGTGGGGGGGTAGTGTTTGTCCCTGATTCCAAGCCGAGCGCCGGTGCTGCTCAGGCCAGGCGGGCCGGGCCGGGGCCCCCTTCTCATTCTCCTCCAAGGTCCTGGGGTCAGGACCCCGGAAGGCAGTCCATAATTGCGTCCTGATCGGTGCGTGCGCCACTCGGGCCAGGCGGGCCAGGCCGGGGCCCCCTTCTCGTTCTCCTCCAAGGTCCTGGGGTCAGGACCCCGGAAGGCAGTCCATAATTGCGTCCTGATCGGTGCCTGCACCGCTTGGGCCTGGCTGGCCGGCCAGGCCCTGCAAGGGGCCCTTCTCGTTCTCCTCCAAGGTCCTGGGGTCAGGACCCCGGAAGGCAGCCCATAATTGCGTCCTGATCGGTCCCTGCACTGCTCGGCCGGGTGGGCCGGGCTGGCCCCCCAAAAGTGGCAGTTATTAAGAGGTGGTGAAACCTTGAAAATGTGAGACCTATAACAAGGTCATTAGGTCATAGGAACATTGTCCTTGGATGAGAATCACACTGATTTCAGAGTTGTCACAAAATCAAAATATCATAAAAGAGTAAGCCTAGCACCTAAATCTCTCCAGCTTCCTGTCT
>RJWM01033304.1:0-20709 GCA_004363535.1 Dasyprocta punctata
AAATCTCACCACCTAACTAGCTGTCTAGCCAGTGGCTTCTCTTGAACTGAGATGGACTCATTCGATACTGAGTTACTGGATGGAGAAGTCAGCACTTTGGCATAAGGGGCAGCTGCAAGTAGACAAGGAATTTGAAATGGAAGAGCGATGCAGAGGCTATGGGTCACCGTATTTCACTGCCTTTCTTTTCTCAACATTACTGAAGTGATGAACCATTTAAAAGATGATTTTGGCAGCAAAATGTACCCACAATAAAGCGCATATTTTATGAGGGTGGTTGGTGCTAGAACTTACCTGAGATTGTGAAAGAAGGAAATTCTGATGGATGACCACACAGTCTCTTCATTATATAATGTTTATTTCACATTAGATCAGCAAAACACTTTCCAAGTAACTACCATAAATTGCACAGCCACTGTAGTAATTGATTTCATATTTCACTTTGCCCGTCACCAACAGTTGCTCATACCCAGTGATATCATTTCCATAGTAACTAATGCAGTTTTAAATGATAAGAAAAGTGAACAGTAAAAAAAAAAATCCATTAGCAATATATAACTCTAGTTAATATATAAGTGTTCGACGTTATACATATGAAATACAATTTTTCAAAGGTGAACATAATAGTACAGCAATTATGATTGGACACTGGCGAATGACATGAAAATGGTTTTAAAATGAATGGCTACTCTGTTGCTCACATTTGACCATACCAAGGTATAGTCTTTTATGTAAATGAGCAATTATGAAAGAACTAATCACATAATCAGTCCTTGTTTAGTTATGTATTATCTAGGTCCTGCTTACCCCCTTCTCTCATTTTCAGTCATTTCACTCTTTATTTGCATTTCTCTCACTAGAGAGAAAAGGTAAATTAAAATATTTTTATTTTGTTTCTCAAGAGTCCTGTCAGGGAGTCCACATTAATTACTCCCTTTGTTTATCAAGGCTGTATTCAACACATTCCCAAAACAAATCCTACCTGCTCTTCCTCTGTTAGACGGAACACTTCCCTGCTAGGATGTCACGTGTTTAATGTTTCTTTTGCCTGGAAATCTCTCTCCTGGAGATCTCCATGGGTCACTCACCATTCCTTTATGTCTTTTCTCAAATCTCACCTTCTCACAGAGATGTCACGATATCCTCGGTAAAATAGCAATCCTTACTCCCCCTCCCATTTTGCATATCGTCTGCCTGAGCTACTTATACTCTAGGTTTTGTGCAACCCTAGCACATTCTATTTTTGCTTATTCATTCATTTATTCATTCTTTCATTCATCCATCCATTTATTCTGTATATACCACTAAAATAAAATCAGTAGGGCCTAACAAAAGAGAATATGCCCATTTTCTTCATACTATTAGGTTCCCAGGTTCTAGAATAATAAGACATAGTATTTAGTAAGAATGAAATAATTATTTTTGGAATGACTGAATAAATACATAGGTGGAAGAGACAGATTCTATTTCTTCCTTTGGGGAACTGGTTTTTAGGGGCTTGATAGTAAATAAAGAAGCTTTTAAGAAAGATTATAATGGAAAAGTTTCGTAAAACAAATGAAATTTGTAATAAATTATAATGAGCCAGGTGTGGTGTTACACACCTGTAATTTCAGCACTCAGGTGACTGAGGCAGGAGAATTTCTGTGAGTTCAAGCCCAGCCTACATAGTGATAACCTGTCTCAAACAAGCAACGACAACAACAAAAACCACACACACACACACACACAAACAACCCAACACTACTATAATGAATTATAATGAATGGTTCATCATACCATAATCACCCAATTTGTTGAGTGTCAGGGAAGTCTTGGGAGGCTGGCATTCAATTGTGATTGGTGGAGAGTAGGAAGGTGACAGAATGGTACTGGAAGAAGAATAAACTGAGCATCCTGGACTGAAGCACACTGCAAGTGATATATTTGAGCAGACTATATTCTATACTATATTTTGTGTGAAAAGGTGATGTTTGAGTGATTAATCTTGAATGCACGTGTTCATAAGTAAAGTGTGCCCTGTTCAGCGAACTACAGGTTCTGCACTCCTGATTATATTATACTCCATAAGATTGATACTACAAGCCTCCCTGACCAGACCTTATTGACATCTTGGTCAGAAAACTTTGTCTTAGAGCATTACATTCCAAGAAGTCCAAGTTTTCCCAGAAAGTTGGGAAGGGCACATGATAGACCTGAGGTCCTGAAAGTCCTAGTATAAATCAGAATAACTGATCTTGAACATTACTGTTATTTTACATTTTCAAAGTACACACAGTAAAGCATCACATATAAGACTTTTGTATGATTCAGAGTAACTCTGGTTTTTAATGAATGCATGTCTACTGTATTTTAAGGAAGTAAAAATGTGCATAAAATTTCAAAACTGTATGCTATTCAGAAAATGTGAGTTTTAACATGGCCATATTTGACATGGGCTTTTATTTCTTCACAAGCACCATGGTATAGAAGTTAGTAGTGGATGTGCTGGACTAGATTCTTGAGGTTTGAATGTAAGTTTCTGCAGATACTAGTTTATATAATTGTGTAAGTTACTAAACCTATCTGTGTCTTATTTTCTTCCTCTATAAAATGGAACTGTAATACAGTCCATTTAGTAGGCTTATTATGAGGATTAAATAAGTTATGTAAAACACCTGGAGCTCTGTCTAATATTCAGTAATTGTCTCATAATAAATGTTATAACTATAATTATTATAATTACTGTAGCATACCCCAAAAAATTTGGAAGACATTTATGAAACATTTTTGAATAAGAGTTGTATCAATTGTTTATGTTGCTCTCAGGAAGAAGGTAAATGTTGAACAACAATTTTGTGACTGATAAAAACATTTTTAAGACTGACATCATTTTACATAAAATAATTCTATGTTTTGAACTCATTGACTGTGGCTTTTCTTACTGACAGTATTACATTTCCCCCCACACTTATGAAGAATGAAACTGTACATGTTAAAGAATTCTGCTGGGGCAACTGATCAAAGGAAACTCTGATTTCTGTCCCATTCGTGATGGCAAAATTTCTGTGGAGGAGAGTTTAAAAAAGGAAGCCAGTAATTTCCTGGTTTGGGAGACGTAAATAAACCTAATTTTGTTTTCATATTCATCTTGTATCTTTTTTCTCCATAATCCAGATCCACTGAAAATAGGGTTGGGGACCTCATGGAATGCAGTGAGAATATGAAAGACTGTTTATAGTAAATCAGTCTGGAGGAAAAGAAATATTCTATTGGATACTCAGAGACTACCATTCGTCTGTCTGTCTCCTGACAACAGGTAAACTTTTAGAGGCAGGTATCCGAGCATATTTTTCAAGCTATTTTGAAATACGCAGACATTTGCTAATTTAAGTTTGAAAATTAACTTTTAGCGTGATATACTTTACGTACCCTATTCAAGATGAAGCATGTGCAGTACAATATGTGGCGTGAGCTGAAGCATATGCCATTCTCTAGTTGGGGAGGTTGTTGTAACACGTTAACAAGCACTGACACTGACTGTCTGGGGAGCACCCTTTACCTGCGCTATCTCAGGGAATCTTCACAACAACTGGATAACAGAGAGTTATTCATTTTTCAACAGATGAAGAAACTGACTAAAGAACATTGTTCAAAATACACAACTAGGAGATTCTGAGTCAGGATTAAAGCTTCAGTCTTTCGATTTCTAGAGTTGTCTTGCAGAATCACTTTTGCTTATCATTAAAAATGAAATACAGTGATCACTGACACAAATTACAAATGGGAAACAAGAATTATGATGTAATTAAAAAGAGCCATTAACTAGGCTAAGGTGAATCTAAATGTTCAGGTTCAAAGGATAGCTGCATGTCCTTTAGATTTCTATACAACAGAAATTGCTACATAGCACGTTATGTTCTGCACAATAATTTCGTTATCCTTTGTATAATTATATTAATTAATTAATTTCCAGGTTTTCTATTAGAAACAAAGCCCAAATGATCATCTTTTTCTATAAAGGTGATATAAATATTTCCTTAGAAATAGTGGATTTTTAGAAGTTGAATTACTGAGAGAAAGGCATGTGCCCTTAAAACTTGCAAAAATATTGTAAAAATCTGTAACATTATCCTTTTAATTCCCATAGTAGTATACAAGAGATTCTGGTCCTGTTCTACTCTTTCTGGTTATAAGTAATTGTTAACAATGTCAGCACTATAGGTGACCCATAGCATTTTGTTTTGAGACAGAGTATTCCTCTGTAGTTTAGGATGGCCTTGAACTTAATACATAGTTCAGTCTGCCTCAAACTCATGGCAGTCCTTCTGCCTCAGCCTTCCAGGTGCTGGGATTATGGGTATGCACCACCATGCCTGACCCATAGCATATTATTCTTTAAAGTTGTATCTGTTTTACTATTAATGATACTATATATATATATATATATATATATTTATATTTTTCTTCATATTTCTTTTGGGCTTTTACCTGCTTTATGATGGAGATACAAAACATTTTATACATTTATATTCATCAGTAAGAATAATTTATCCAACCTCTTTTTGTTTTCCAGTCTTTTGTCATGAATATCTTGTTAAGTAGTCAAAAAAGAAAATTGACCAGCAGAGCTGAAAATGCAGAAAAGTATGACACATAGATAATCCACTTGTTACAGAAATGGTTCTGAATAAGCAAGTTGGTTGTATCTAACCCAAAACTAGCTCATAATTTTGGCTAATTTATTAAAATATGAAATATTAATCACACTACCATAATTTTTTTAAATTAACTAAGACAAAAACTCTTGATGTTAGGGGTAGTGTCTTCCTTTTCATATTATTAATGCCTAGCAAAATACTCATTACATGGCCATCTTTCAATAATACTTGATGGATAAAATGAAAGCTGGGGAAACAAGTATCTTTTTGTTAAAAAAGTGCAACTCATTCTTTTAATAGCTTTTACTTATCAATAGCTGATATATTATTACTCATATAGACAATAGGAAATTTTAGGTCTAAGTAGTTCTTAGGTAGATGTGTTCTTGTCGCTTTTTGGTCGGATTTAATGAAGACATCTATCCTCTGTGATTTGTGATATAAATTTATGATCTAAATATTTCTGACTACTTCTCACCAGGAACTCACATCCATTCTTATAATTGTCACATCTAAATTATTACATTTTAAATGCAAACTTTTATATGGAATTTGACCCAACTTATTACTAGATGGATAGAGCTCTATTACTGACATATTCTATTCTTCTTAAGAAATGCTTGACATAGACAAATGATCATTCAAAAGACTGAGAAATGTTGCAATGGCATTATCAATCTAGAGGAAGTCTCCATTTTCCTGAGGAAGAAGAGGATTTTGTTATTTGGGACCACTTTATTTCTTTTTGCCTCATGACTCCACTCTGAGATTAGAGGTCAGAGCTTCATCCCTTGTGATGCTTTATTGTTTCTTCCACAGAGATGTAGTCTAGAGAGATTTCTGGCCACTGTTAATACTCAGGCATTACTGGGTCCTTAATCTTATACCATCATAGTTTTCACTCCTTATCCTACTATTTCTAACTAGCGGAAGGTGAGAATTGGCCTTGGAAGCAAGAAGAAGCTCTATTACAGCTAAGATCAGGGTGTGTCCTAGTGTTTTATACACACTAAAAGAGCCATCACAGATCTGAAAAAGGGAAGTTTTTATCACCACTTTAGAAACAGCAAAAATAGGCTCAACTTAGGGGACCTGTCAAAGGTAATGGTAAAGCAAGAAAAGGGCATTAGCTTGACAATTAGCACAACATATCCAGTCCTATCATTCCAATGAAACTACCCTTCAAGGTCATCAATAACCTCCATATTGCCAAATCCAGGGGACCTAACTTGGTCCATGCTTTGCTTGACTTAGCAGCATCAGTTTGCTATGTCCTTAAAATACTCTCTGCTGGTAGCTTTTCTGACATCACACACTTCTGGTTTTTTTCTTACTTGGGTAATCTTTGCTTCTAAGGGTTCTTTGCATCCTTGTCTTCCTTTGTCTGACTTCTGAATCAAAAACACTTCAAGTCTAAATTTTATTTTTCATAACTCCCTCTGTTTGCATTTTATCTAATCATATGGCTTTAAATAGAATGTATACCTCTCCAATGAGTCAATATCTTTTTGTCTTTACTCTGCCATTTTTCAGTCCTATTTTACTGCAACCACATTGCCTTCCTTGCTGATACTTAAACAATACTTCAACATGCTAAGCATACTTTGCCCCAGTTCTTTTGAATTTAGTTTTCTTAGTCTGTGACACTTCTATTAGCAAAGATAGACCCAGCTAATACCTTCATTTCCTTTATCTCTTTGCTCAAATGTCACTTTCTCTGAGAAAGAAAAGAGGCTAACCCTGCTTGTTTTATGTATAAAACAACGCTCACTGCAAATCCAGACCCTCTTATACTCCTTGCAGTCTTTTAGTTTTCTGCATACCATTAGTTATCATTCAGCACATTGTGAGCTTCCTAAGGACACATGGTAGTTACTCAACAAATACATTCTGAATACAAAGTTTGTTACTAATAAGTAACTTACAACCAGGGAGTGTAGATGATAGACTGTGGAGTCTGACCCTGTAACTTAGTTCCCAGCTTCCCAATTTATCAGTTGCTAGACTTGGTCACTTACTCTCTCTGTGTCTAACTTGCCTCTTTAATAAGATAATACTAATAGTAATAGTACTTAAAGGAGTTTTGAGGGGTAAATGATTTAACAGATGAAAAGCTATTACTTAGAATAGTAACTGATATGGAGTAAAGTGTTCAGTAATTCTTAGATGTTTTTATTTTCATTAACACTATCTAGCCACTCAATATACTGAGATATCATATTGGTATTTCAGTGTATCCCAGATGACTAGCAGGTCCAAAATAGAGCCCTGGATTCTCTAATCTTCACTGTCTCAGTCAGTGGCACCACTTGCTGCTTACAAAGTTGGATCATCTCTGATCTCTCCCTTTCCCTTGCTCACCACAACCAATCCACCAGCAAATTTGTGAAGATTATAGCTTCGGTGTATACATATTTCTGCAAATCTGTTGCCATCACCCTGACCCACTATACCATGACCTGGCCTTTTGACTCTACTACCCACCTTTAAATTAGTCTTGTTTTTTCATCTTGCTCCCTTCCTAGTCACAGTCACACAGAAGCCATAGTCCTTTTTCACGATGTCCCTGATTGCAAACTTCTATGACTTTCTTTTGCCTAGGATGTAAAATCCAAATTCTATACATGGTCTATGAGGCCTTCATGATCCCAGCTCTATTTACCGCTCTCCTGCCATTGTTCACACTTTCATTTTTGTGTACAATATTTAAGCCAGACCAACCACTGTTTTTCTTTCTTGAAAGTGTTTTCGAGCTTTTACCAATTCAGAGCTTCTGCACTGATTATTTCTGCTAACTGCAATGTTCTATCCTCAGGTCTTTGACTCTCTGATTTCATTCTCTAGGTCTGAGCTGAAATGTCATCTGTCAGAAAAACATTACATGAAGACATGTTCAACATCGCTGGTCATTCAAGAAATGCAAATTAAGACAACACTGAGATTCTGTATTACTCCAGAAAGAATGGTTGCCATCAAGAAATCAACTGATAACAAATGTTGGCAGGGCTGTGGGGAAAAAGGAACCCTTCTCCACTGTTGGTGGGAGTGTGGACTGGTGTAACCACTGTGGAAATCAATGTGGAGATTCCTCAAAAACCTAGGATTGGAAGTCTGACTCAATCCAGCTACTCCCCTTCTGGGTATTTTCCCAGAAAAATTGAAAATATCTTGCCACAGTGATATATGTGTACCCATGTTTATAGCAGCACAGTTAGTAAAAGCCAAATCTTGGAAACAACCCAAATGCCCATCCACTGCAGAATGGATAAAAAAGCAGTGGTATTTTTATACAATGGAATATTACTCAGCTGTAAAGAAGAACAATTCTGAGGCTTTTATAGGTAAATGGAGGCAACTTGAGACCATACTCATAAGTGAAATAAACCAAACTCACATTTATAAATATTGTATTATCTCCCTAGTATAGAAATAATTAAAAATAAAACTGAAAGAGTAATAAGTTCCAAAATGTTCAATAGATTTTGTAACAATGAAAGGGAAAGAAAGTACTCCAAAGGAAAGAACAACTGGGACTGGAGAAAGGAGAAAAGGAAGAAAGGAAAAGATTATATGTATGTAGATATACACATATAACTGTATGTATGTATATGTGTGCAAGATAGATAACTATACTACTAATCTCTGTTAGTTCATCAAAAAGAACAGTTTGTGCTGTCATTGTTTGATTGATCATTTTTGTGCCTAGATCTTGTAACCTGAACAACTATTTCTAAGGTAACAATATGCAATATATTAACCTGTGTTAATTTCCTGTTTATTTTGAAATCCTGTATCATTTCTGTCCTTTCTTTGTCTTGCTTTTTAAAATTAAAAAAAATTACAAATCTCCTTCTTACAATTTGGAGATTGTATGTATGTAGTTATAATAATGTTTTGACTGAAATAGCTTGAACTGTTTAATGAAATTGAGTTGTCTAGTGAAACAATGTATTCTAACCAGTGACTCGCAAGTCTTATCTATTTTCTCTGCATAAAGTTTTCTTTTAATAAACTATTAAACTGAGCCCCAATATATAAAAATAAAATCTGCTGTTGTGCTCACATTGGGATGGAGTGAGGAGTGAGGAACCACAATCCCATTTGCTTAACTGTTTCTCACTTTTCTACACCAATGACTTTTAAAGGTGCAGTTTGAAAAATCCAAAGTCTACATGAACTATGATGCATAAGTTAGGCAATTGTGGAAGTAGAAAGACGACCATGACTTTACTGCGTAGCACAAAATATCTGAAAAATCTAATGAAATATCTAGAATAAGGCATTTTTATTGTACTTTGTTATAGTTTTGTTCTTGAACACTTATTCTTATATTTGCTTCCCATTGAGGTCTGTAAATATCTTTGGGCTTCTAACACTTGGTGCCTAGCCTTGTATGACACAAAGGACTCAGTATGTTTTTACTAAATTAAATTCATCAGTGGAGTCAAAGGTATGGTGGCCTTTTGCAACATTCCAAGTCATAACTTTATTTCACGCTGTGTGCCAGTAATTCGTTCACGCATGAGATCCTTATGGCTGGTCTGCTGAGTACCGGGAAATACGAGTTGATATTCTGTGCTGTGAGTGTTTTCTTTAATAGTCAGAAAAATTCTTGAAGTATTATCTGTATTTTTACTTATAAAGAAATTGTAGTATATAAAGGTGAATTAATTAGCACTTTGTTTAATGGGAATAACAGGATTAGAAATATGGTCTTTTCTTCTTTTAAAGTATGAAAAATCCAAAACATAATTCCTCATTTACTACAAAATTCCTTGAAAGAATTATGCTAACTTAGGAAGTCAAAATTTCAAAGCCACAATTCAGCATAAAGGATATAGAGAATGTTAATGAGTAAGTCTGATATTGGACTTCTTCAAAAGGTTCTTTCTTTATATCATATTTAAAAGTATGGATTGTGTGTAATTAACAAAGTAACACTAAATTTTTATTTCACTTAATTTTATAGATTGGTAGCATTTGAAAGAGGACCCCTTTCCTCCACCCCCAGTCCATAAGCATTGTTAGTATTAAAACGTGTTTTCATTTAAGAGTTAGGATGTCCCAGTGCTTTGAAGTTGGTATTGCTTATTTTTGTACCACTGATTAATGACACTACCAAGGGGAGACTGTACTAAGCCATACCCAGAAGAAGTACACTGTGGGAGATTAATAAAAATGAAGTGATCCACTCTACTTTGTAGTATTGTGCCCAGAATCCCTTCATCTAGCAAGTGTAAGGTGTGAAAAACAAATTTATGCTTCTGTAAGAAAATAATCTAGTAGAAGTTTAAACACTGAAACAGTCTTAAAATGCTGATAATTAAAAAACAGGAATATAATGTAAAAAGCTATTCTGATAAAAGACTACATTATTGATTTAGGAAGAGATAGACTCACTAAACTTTTCTACATATGATTTAAAATCACATTTGGAAAACTGTATCAATATTTATTAAAGTAATATTGGAAAGAGAAGCAGAGAATAATAATTGAAGGTAGTGATTCAAAGCATTGAGAATTTTGAGGGAAAAATATTGTAATTTAATTCTTCCACTTTTTCAACAGTTGAAATTGAGTGACATCTACAACTAGATCATCTATATCAATCATCTATAAAAGGGTTACTTTCTAACAAAATCAAAATGTGTTTCACATGGTCTCTGATAAAACTGGGCTCAGGATGTTTACATAGTAAGGACACCAGCCCCCTGCTAAGTCACTTAGTTAAACTCCTAAGCTTCTCAAATTGACAAAATCAATCAGCCATTACAACACCCTAAACTGTAAGCCACCATACGGTATGTCCTCTATATCCTAGAATGTAGAACTGCTGAGTTACTTAGTTAAGCTTTTAAATTTCTCAAGTTGACACAAGGAATCCAGTATAACATCTGATCTGCAAAGATGTGGCATCCAAAGGGGAATATCCAATTAAAGTATGAGATGTCATAGCAGATGAATTAAAGACAGGAGAGTCACACACAAAAATAATACGAAATGCTGAGTGCCAAGGGCTAAGGGAACAATTTTAAGAGAAACCTTATTTTGGAATGGGGCCAGAGAGGACTATAAAAATAGACCATGAAGACATTTTAATACAATAGATAAAAATTGACAGCATAAAAGAGTCTTTGAAAATCAGTCAGAAGAATTTGATGTCACATAGTCAAGAGGGCATTTCACAGAGGAATTGATGAAACATGAAGCAAAACTTTGGAAATGTAAAAATTAAGATGGGAAGGTATTAAGTTATATTTGGAGCCAGTGAGATTATTCTCAACATTTACTAGCTAAATGAATTACAGGCTTGGGTTACTCACTTGGAAAATGATAATAATATCTACTTCTGGGGACTATTGTTGGAATTCGAGGTAGTATAAAGTATCTGCACATAATTGACATAATAAAAAGTAGCCAATATGTTTTTGACCTATAGAAAAATTTTCAGGACCTCATTTTTTGAAGAGAAATAATGGTAATTTCACAAGGAGGGCATTGCTGTAGGCATTGCTTTGATTCTTCTTACCAAGGCAGCCGTGGTTCTCTTCAGATGTCCGCCATGAGCCCATGAACCCATTAACACTGGGAAACCATGTTTCTCAGAGGAGCTAACCTCTCAGCCCTACCAGACTAGACTTAGTTCTCATTTAAATCAGTGATCCCCAAATTTCTTGGTTCTCTGTGCCCTTAATACCTACATAACTTTTTTCAGGATATCTCTAGACCACAGGAAATGCAGAACAATTTCAATAATGACTTCTGAAACCTGGGCTTAGACTGTATATGACCATTCTTATTAACTCGACCTCATTATCATGTAATACTTGATTTTTTTAATCACAGAATCTTCTGAAAATTAAGAATCTCAACAGTGTGACATCACTGAAAGGAATGCAGTGTGATCTAATGTTGAAATTGTGAATTTCTTGGTGCTAACAGTTTCTTTAGTGTCCTAGGACTCTTAGGAGATTACTGTGACACCCAAGAGTGCTTTTTCATGTAAGTTTGGAAAACTATGTTTTGGCAATGATTGGCTTGTTCAGAAGTGGATATGTGGTTTAATTTTAGCAACTAGGGAAGGCAGAGGGTTATAAAATGCAGATTTTATTATTATTTAGGTGTGGGAAGGCTAATAGATCAAAGTCAGCCATTGAAAATATATTGGAAGGTAGTGGGGAGGAAAGGAAAGTGGATGAAAAAAGGAATTAAGGTGTGTTACGTGGATGTGCTAACTCCACACAGGAATGTAAACAGCGTGTAGTACCAAACTGTACTAATAAAAAAGAAGAAAGCATGTGTCTGATGGGGATCATGTGGAGAAGGACCAGTGTTGGCCAAGAGGTAGAGGGAACGAAGGGAAAATGCTTCCATGGAAAGAAAAAGACAAGGAGGAGTGACTGTATTTAAGATTGGCTAGTTTGGATAATTTCAACAGACTCCAGGAAATAGGAGCTGACTGTGGTTAGTTGTTTGATACCCGGTCCTTGAGTGATAAGGGCAAGTGGATAGAGGTCTAGAGGTGGTTGCAGGTTTGGCATATGGATTGGCTGGTTTGCGTATCAAAGGCACACTAGTGAGAGAATCCTTTACTATCTTTAGGAATTGGCAGCCTTGGGAGATGCAGTGTATCTCAAGGTAAGCAAGGACCTTAAATGTCAGAGCAACAGAAACACATAATGATAGGCATCTAAAAACTTTTCCTGGGAGCTAAACTTGTGAAAGTGCTCCTCTGCCTCCCTCTCTCTTTAGAGAAGAGATGTTTGGAACTGATGTTGCAATCTTGCTGCAGCCCTGAGGGAGAAACTGAGACAGAGAAGTGTGTAGTTATAACAGAACTGCCAGACCACAGGGAAAGGCTTTAAATTTATAATGAACATTTGTTGTCTTTGGACTTTCAGTGTGTGAACCATATATCATCTCATTGTTTAAATCAGTTTGTTGCAGCTTGCTTGATATTATTGCTGTTTTTAGATTCCCTATTATTTTCAGCCATGCTATTCTAACATTTACAAAATGATAGCATGGAAACCCACAGGATCCGTTTGGGAGAAATTGATTCTTGATAGAAGGGAGAGATTTTTGCAAGTCTGTGTTTGGTGATCGGCAGATGTGTTAAGGAGGTTGCTAAAGTTTGTCCTTACAGAATGAATTGTGAATGTAAGGCTTTTCGTTGCATTGATATTCAACAGATGACTCAATTTACTAAAATAGAAGTGATTTTCTTTCAAATATCATGAAATATATAATCACTTTTGGATAGATAGTCATGTAGAACTTCTATAATAATTTTCCTTTTTTAGTATTTCATTGCAAAGAAATGGAAATTCATGTGGAGATTTTAAAAAAAGAGCTTACAGATTTTTGGTGTAGGAAAACCCTATTATTTTCTTGTGAAGAAGCTGAATCCCAGCCATCTGTTCTGTTTACACTGTGTACATGGAGGACATCACAGTGCTGCCCCACGCAGATGCAGCAATGACAGCAGTGGTTCTAGTAACACACATAGGCAGCACATCTAATGTGTGTTTGTGTTTACAGATCCGTATATTGCACTGATATGAGTTTGTAATAGATGAACATGAAGTACTTACTTTTAGCACAGAATACTTTAAATATCAAATAGAATCCTGGTTTTATAAATATGAGAGGTTTGATTTCTCAGCAACTCATTTATAAATTTATTATGGTTTATATCAAGATGTCCTCCTAAGGCCAGGCATGGTGGGGAACAACTGTAATCCCAGTACTTGGGAGTCTGAGGTGGAAGGGTTGGTGTGAGTTTGAGGCCAGTCTGGAGCTACAAAGTGAGTTCAAGGGCAGCCTGAACTGCTTACTGAGACTCTGTTTCAAACAACAACAATATATATATATAAGCCTTTATGTGAACACAGATGAGACCTGTCGAAGGTGATTGGATTATGGGGCCTAATAGTTGACTTGCTGTTAGGAGTCAGGGCCTGCTCTGAAGGGGGGTGGTGGTCACTGTGAGCATGACTTGGAAGGGAGAGATAGGTTCTATCTCCTTTCCCTGCTGTTACCTTCACTCTCTGCTTCCTGGACCCCATGATGTGACAGTTACTCCTTTACCACGGTCACTTTGCCATACTATTCTGCGTTGGAGGCACCAGGCCATGGGTTGAAACCTCTACGAACTGTGAGCCAAAATAAACCTTTCCTCCTTGAATTTGCAGGTGTTAGCTATTGTGTCTCAGAAATGAGGAAAGCAGCTAAGAGAAAGTTTTTTTTTTTTTTTTTTTTTTGCAGCACTGGGGATTGAGCTCACAAACTTGTACCTGTCAGACAGGCGCTTAAGTCACCGAGCCAAATTCCCAGCTCTGGTTTTTGAGGCAGGGTCGCACTGTGTAGCTCAGGCCGGCCTTGCGCTCTCATTGTAGCCCAAGCTGACCTCGAACTCACAGTGCTCCACCTACCTCAGCCTCCTGAGTGCTGGGATTAAAGGTGTGCACCACCACGCCTGGCTTGAGAAAGTTTTAATAAGTTGATATATTCATAAGATTTCAAACAAATCAAATAACACAAAAGCTGATTATAACAAAAACTAATGTGTTCCCCTGACTGGCTATAAAATTTTATTCTCCAGGGTCAACAACTTTAGCTTTCTTCCTGTGATTTTCATCTGGTTTTTACTTTTTTATTTTTTTATTTTTTTGGTACCAGGAATTGAACTCAGGACCTTGCACCTGCCAGGCAGGTGCTTATGCTGCTGAGCTATATTGCTGGCCCTTCAGCTGGTTTTTAAAATAAAATATTTTTACTGATGTTTGTTTACTTCTTAGTTTTGGTTGTTATATACTGACTACTTTTATGATTTGCATATTTAGTTTCTTAGTATGTGTACTCCAGTTTGCTTATCCTTTGTACTTCAAAAAAATTTTTAAGCTGATAAAATTGTATATATTTATGGTGTGCCATTTTGTGCTTTCAAATATGTATGCATTTTGCAAAATTGCCTCACATATTTTGTTGAATAAGCTCATAAATTGTACAAGATGATGATTATTGTTACTACAATATATTATGCGCTCAAACATGGCTGAGAGTAGGTATTAAGTATTCTTACCTCTTTTTACTGCAGTTTTGGCACTAATTTTAGTTAAATAGGTAATTTGTGTTTACACGATTATGGCAATGTAAATACTGTTTGTTAAGAAGTGTAATATCACAGTAAATGAATTTCTGCTTTTATTTACATAATTTCTTTCACATATATACCTTACTTTTTATATGTTTATATGTTTTGTGTTTTGTTTCACTTACGATATCATCTATTTAGCAAGTGGGTACGTTTCCTACAAATTTGTCCCTGGAGCTCTCTTTTCTCCTGTTTGAATTTGGACTCATTGCCATTGCTTTCTGCTTATAGTGCTGCTGTCAAGCTGTGTGTTTTCCTCACTCTTTTGATTCAATTATCATTTCCTGAGTTGCACACTTTTTACTTTCTAGGTTTGTTCTCTTGTTTTGCTGTGGCACACGCTACAGTTTCGTCCCAGGAAAGGATGCAAAACAATGCTAACAATTCTGCTTTTAGGTTGGATTTAGGATATCAGTTTGCAAAAATTCCTCTAGAATTTTGAAGGCAGTCTTCCACTGTCTTCTAGCATCAGTACTGCAGAGATATCTGATATCATTGTGAATCTCTGATATTTTCTCTTTCAAGTCTCACTACCTCTTCAATTTTCTATTAATTTTCATTAGTTATTTTAAAATTGTATTCACCTCTCTTCTTGATCTCATCCTTTAGTGTGATTCAAACCATCCTTGATATGCAACTGATTTCTCTCTTTCCAAAATTGATTGCTTTCAACCCCCTAGCCAGATAAATTCTTTTTCATCTCAAGTCGTACCATGCTACTTCTGTATTCGAGGCCCCTGTTGCTTTCCTGTTTCAGAGTAGAAGACCTGGGCCTCCTTGTCTCTTTTTACTCCTCGACTTCTTTTCTCTAGTCTTGTCATGCTGGCTTATTCCCATTGCCACCTTTCAGTTTTCTACCACGTGTCAACATTGTTCAGTCTAGACCTCTTTCTCTACCTTTGCTTTTCCCCATAGCATTTACAACTATCTACATATTATATATCTTACATATTTATTTTCAATCTTCATCCTACTATCACATAAATTCCATATGGCCAGGGGGTTTTAGCTATTTTTTCTTCCCTATTGTATACCCAATACTCAGAAGAGTGCTTGATTTAGAGTAGAAGTGTAGAAAATATTTTTGATTATGCGAATAAGCAGTTCTAGTTAGAAACGAAACAAAGGATGAGCAGAGTACACAAACACCAACACAACTCTGGAGGAACCGGCAACATTATTGAACACTACTAAGTGTGATACTGGGCCAGTAGAGTACATGGAGCTGGGCATTCGTGGTGTTGTTGTAATAAACCTACATGAGATGAAACAACTGCTATTCCCGGACAATCTGTAAACATCATTGTGAGAAAGTTTGCATGAGGGTCATGGGATACACTTAATAACTGTGACATTGATATCTGTTTAACCAAAAAAAGATTTCCCTGCATAATAACACAGGAAGCACTACCTAATAAAAGGGATTCATTGGGTGTTAGAATTTTTGTGCAGTTGAGAGACAAGGAGATAGAGAGAGAGATAAAGAGGCCTTTATTACAGGCGCAGGAGGGTTGCAGAAAAATGGAAACTTCCCTCAGACCAGAACAAAAGAGCGGCTGGGCTTTTATCAGGTCTGGTGTGGGGTAGAGTTTGGGAGGCAAGCCAGGGGACATATTACAGCTGATTGCAGGAGGCTTGGCATGCGTGAAAGAAGAGACAGAAAGTTGATTTTGGGGCTGAGGGGAGAAGAAAGAGGAAGTTGATATGTTGTTGTTTTTGGCGCCTTTGCCATGATGACTCAGCAAATTTCATATGGGCAGAAAACCCATCATTGGGGGTTCAAATAATAGGTCCTCTAATATATTGATGAGGTTGGATAAGCTTGAAGAGTATGCCAGTCAATGATAAATTCAACCTTTGGTAGCTTTTTCTTACAGACTGACCTTTTTTTCAGTGTTTGTGATGAAAACCAAGCCTTCGCTCCTAGGGATGTTCTCTACTGATCTCTACCCCGACTCTTCAGGCTGATGCATTGCAAATTTCATACGAATAGTTACAGAAGTAGTATTTATCTGCTGTGGTCACTAAAATATACATACAGTCCGGAAAAGGATTTCAAATTATGGATTTTAGCAGTGTTCTGTAATCACTTTCTGTTTTATGTATTGCTTATTATTTCTTAATTTTCTCAGAGATAATGTGCTGCTGCCAATTGAAGAGAAAAATAAACTGTGACAGTCTTAGACAAATACCAAGTATCTATTGGTATGGGTCTCTAAAAAATATGGCTTAACTTTTAGCTTTGAATGGGTGTACACTGTCATCAACTTTAATAATCAATGATTGAAGCATAGTTAAAAACTTAGGCTTATTGTGAATTCTAGGTTCTCTGTTAGGTAGCTCTAATTTTCATGTATTGATACCAAAGACTTCTTACTAAGTTAAAGTGAAATGATTATTATATGTGTTTGATAGGAACTGCAGAATTATTTCATTAGAAAATTCAGTTTCTCTTTTTAAACTCATTTGTAGTATTTACTTTCACTTTTGTCTCATAGAATTTTTTTGAGATATTATGAAATTTCCTGTATATGAAATTTTAAGTTATTGGGTCTATTTCCATTGTCATCAAATTATTTCACCATCGGGGTGACTTTTTTCCCTCAGTTTAATCTTAGTTATAGTACATTTATCTTAGGATATTAGAAAAGAAAAAAAAGAAAAATCAGTACATTGAGTACTAAAACTTGACATACCAATTTAGAAAGCTGTGTTTATGAAGATTAGACATATTCAAATATATAAGTCAGATCCGAGCTGTTTTATAAAAATTATTTGGTCAACAGAATGTATAATTGGCTTTCAAATTTTACATTTCTTATGCATTCTTATGTCATTTTTTTCTATTCCTTACTTTCTATTTCTCTCAAACTTTTTAGAGATGTTACTTCTGTATATTACCTCTTACTTAACCATATGTGGTAAAATCTATAGTTTTAGATGTTAATTGATTAATTAGATTTCAATTTTACTTCTATTTAATTATTTTGTTTATTTTAAGAAATATCTATAATTATTATGCTGGATGTCTATTTTTTATTCTAGGTGTTTGTGTAGCTTCAGTACCTTTCTTTTCCTGTATATTTTTAGTGAAACTCTTCAAGTTTTCCCAATATATAGCAGAACCAATTTCTGCAGTTTATTCTTCCATGTATGCTTCCACTGGGGACATAGATCTTGTGTTGTATTTCTAGTTTTCTTTTAATTTTTTTCTTATTTTACTGAGCACTTTTTAAGCTTTATCTTACTGTATTCTCTTAAGAATTTCTGCTCTTATAGTGTTCCTTCTTGCATTATAGTAATGACTCAAAGATTAATTTCTATTTATATTGTATGTTCTAGTCTTGAAACCTTGGAATCCTTTGAGGATGCCTTTGCCCGCCTTTCCACATTTCTGGTGGGTGTATCTGTTTTCTTCCCTGGTTTACTTATTCAGTACTGAGTACTTACCTGTGCCAACATCGTGATAGGTACTTAGGATGCAGTAGTTTGTAAAAGCTCTGTTCTCTTGGGCCTTTTAGTCCATGAAGGGAAGAATATTAAAAAAAGATGTCAATAGCTGTAAATTTGCACCAATGGTCATAATTTAAAGATAATATATAAACAGAATGTGAAAGCATGTACTAGAGAATTTGACTTGCTATTATGTTAATCTGATAAATATTTCTCAGATCCTGATTCTTGTCCCACATCTCCTGCTATATATTCTTCTTGGAAGAATGGTTTTAATACCATCCATATTTCAAATCTGCATTTAGGTAAATCACATGTGGGACCCACAAGGTAAACTGTTTCTGAGCTCAGTATGTTTCCAAAAGGTGAACTCATATACCTTCTGTTTCCTAGCACTACTCCTGTATGTCTCACTGACAGTATAATTCATTCTGATCATCTTTTTGGTACAAAAACCATTTTCTTTTCCATATTCTTTTTCAGTTAATGATACTGCCACCTTTCCAGAGTGTAATCCATAGATCTGGTATCATATATAATTGCTAGATTTTACTTACCTCACCCTAACCAATTGCTTCCTCTCATCAATGTGTACCACCTGGCTTCTAAGAGACAAGGTCATTGCATCCAGTAAAGGCCAAACACAACCAAATTTCTGCCTGCTTCCATAGCCTCATGGTGTATTGTTCCCCTAGTTTTGCTTTAGAAATTCTTGTAGACTTTCTAACCTCTTGCGGTTTCTCAAATGTAGCTTTTATTTCTTATCAAATATCTTACTGCTTCCCTCTCCCACAATATGTGACACCTGAAATATCACTCATAGTGCAGAATTTAAAAAAACCAATTCTTGAGTCAAAAAGCTTGGGTTCAAGTTTCAGAATCATGATTTACTAACAAGTTTTCCTATGCATTTTAATTACTCATATGACTCCTCAATGTTTAACTTGTAAAGTTGGGAAAATGCTAATGTATACCTCACAGTATTAGGAAGATTAAATAAAATAAGCATTGAAGGCTTAGTACATTTCAACAACCACTACTAGTGTTATTGCTACTACTGTGCAGAACTTTTATTATGCAATGTTTCTATCTGAATAAATGTTTTTTATTATATACTTGACAAATAGACATTTTTCATCTTGACATTTTCAGATGGATACTTTATAATACCGAATTGTATTTATTTATTTACATGTTGTTTTATCTTTTAAATTACACTGAGGTAACCTTGAAGACAAAGAACATTTTATTTAAATTTTTGTGTAGGTATCAAACACACTGTGCTCTGGAGCTAATAAATATTTGTTCAAAGAATGAAACAGTGTAAGATGCACTACTATCTTTCTGAGATTAGTACATATTGTGACCCGTTCCTGAGAATCTCTGATGCAGCTAGGAGATTGTTTGAAAAGTTTGCTCTTTTAAACCGGGCATGGTGGCTCATGTCTTTGATCCCAGCACTCAGGAGGCTGAGGTAGGACGAGCGTTGTTATTTTGAGGCCAGCTTGGGCTACAACGCAAGCGCAAGGCCAATCTGAGCTACATAGTGCGACCCTGCCTCAAAAAACTAGAGTTAGGAGTTTGGCTCAGTGGTTTAAACACCTGTCTGGGAGGTGTGAAGTTGTGAGTTTGATCCCCAGTGGTGGAAAAAAAAAAAAGTTTGATATTTTGAGCACTCAGATTCAGAAAATCTTGAAGACTTGAACTTCAGATTTGTGGACAGTTCTCCAGAATTTCTGTGCTTCGTTGAAGGAAGATATCCAGGCACATATTTTATTTAAGGTGGCATTGAAAGTAACATTGGCTACCTTAAACACTGTAGAACTATATTACTAAGTATAGCTTGATAGGAAATTTCTAATTAACTTAAAATTAAGAGGTTTTTTTTGTAGAAAAGGTAGATTTAAAAAAATAATTATTTTTGATCAGTGACAGATGAATTCTGCTTCTTATCCTTGGTGACTACTGTCCTTTCTTAAAAGTTTATGGAATCGAAACTGGGGTTTCCTCTTTTGGTTCAATATTATCACCAGTTATTTTGAGATAAAGAATTATAACATGGCAATCAAATTTACAGATGACATAAAACTGGAAAGAATACCAAATATATCAATATATTAAAAGACCATGAACTTGACTAGATCAAATGTAGCATTTTAAAATTTGATAGGGTAATATGAAATTTTAACGAGGTATACAAAACAAATTGTACAAATCCAGATATATTTGTGCAATTCAGGATATATATATATCCCTAAATTAATCTTTTTTTTTTTATTTAAGAGAAAATAGATACAGAAGCTAGAAATAAAAGTCAAAAAAGACAGACAAACAACAACAACAGATCTGATATGATAACATTGTAGGTTTACACACTGAGGTGGTTGAAGTTTGGCAGTAGTTACAATATTGCATATCATTACCTTCCTAGGGGTTGGGGATATTGACAGATATAGACAT
>RJWM01033305.1:0-20734 GCA_004363535.1 Dasyprocta punctata
GTCCTTGCATTTGCCAGGAAGGCACTGTGCCACTGGGGCATATTCCTCATCCTAATGCCTCTTTTTGATGATAGTGAGTCATTTCTAATTATGCCATAGGTCAAAGGGGAACAATGAACATTCCCAGGGCTTGTTCCAATTTGCTGGAGCCTGATGTAGGGTATTTTTTGTAGTGGTCAACTTTCTTGTTAGTGTAAAATACCTGATGCCCACAGTTTAAAAGAGGAGGTTATATTTAAAGACTCAAGATATTCATAAGAGAAGTATTATATCCAAGTGCTTAGAATCTTTTTTCTTTATACTTTCTGTTATCAATTTCAGTTGTAATTTGATTTGATGAAAAACTACTCTGTATGATTTATTTTCTTTCATGTTTAGTTAATTAGGGCAAGGATGTGTATGCTCTGTAATTTCTTCACTTGCAAATATGACTGTGACATGTCTTTATCTGTGTGGGCTGCTCCTTTTCTGGTCCCAATATGGCACTGGGTGGAAACAAATCATCTTCCTTTTGGTTCTGGGCAAAATTTCAGTTTCAGGACTACCAGGTGGGGTTTCCTCTTGCAGGTGACAACACACTTCAAGCATGAAGTGGAGTGTCATCTTTGTGCAGATGCCATAATAATCTGTGGCCTGTCAATTTTAGTATATGTGATGCTGAAATGAGCACTGATTTCCATCTTTTGAAATTTATTGAGATTTTCTTTGTAGCAGAGTATATAACCAATTTATGTAAGGGTGCCATAGACATTGAAAAGTGTATGTGCCCATGGAGTTGTAAAATTAAGCACATGTTCACACATTTGCATTCTTACAGATACATAGTTCCTGCTTCATCATAATGTCATGAGTCAGTTCACTGGATCATCTGCTTGTTGTCAGCTGCTTTTCCAGTTGAATCTCAGATACCTCTGTCCCACTATTGACCTCCAGTCTATTTGTTCACTGCAGCAGACTCGAGACCTTTGTTTGTGGTTGTTGCCATTGCAGAAAGGTCTTGTTGCTGCTTGAACCTGGATAGTATGAGCAGTTTAGAATAAACATTGGATCACATGAAGATATTAAAGAACTTAGAACTGCTAGAACTTAGTATCTGACAGGCCATGGGATTTTAGAAGAGGGAAGAATAAAGAATAAAAATCATTTGTGACTATTATGGAACTAGCCAGCTTATGGAAAATTTATTTCTAACAGCTTTTTAAAAAGTCAGTCTATAATGATAACTTTGTTTCTATTCAGTATTATACCCTCTTAAGTTTGATGGTAGCCAAAATTTCAAAGATTTTTCTAGATAGACTTTGGTGAGGAGTCGGAAAAATTCAGCGGGACTCAAAAACCCTTCTGGCTCTCAGCACTTCCAGGGCATGGGGACCATGGAGAATTACAGCAGTTTAGAGCTATCCAGATGTAGCTGAAGTTCACTGACTCACTTCCTCTGAAGAAGATGTAGATGGGGAGATATATTACCTCTCACGGTGATCATTCTGATAGACTTTCTCACCAAGCCAACATAGAGGCTATAGTCTCTGTACCTTGTCAAATTTTGATAAACTTGTGTTGATCCACTCTCAGTCAGAGACGTCAGGAAACAGAAGGCACACTTACAGGGATTTTTGAGATAATTTCGTGAAGGGCCTAGTTCCCAAAGTATTGACAAGGTTAAAGATTTACACAAGAGAGATCAGAAACTAGAAATATCATTAATTAAAAACAGAGTCATAAGAGTCTAAAATGGTACAAAGAACAAGTGTAACCAGAGCCCTGTGGTAGAGAGTTGTATGACAGTAGGACTAGTCACAGAGGGACCAGACTCTACCAGAACTATGGTACAAGAACAGGGAAAAAAGTCAGAGAACATATACTCTGATCTATTCTCTTTCTCTAATCTTTGGTGGATATAAAAGATTGGCTGGACCCAAACAGAAGGTAAAGACTTTGAACCTAGGTAATGTAATGTAGTGTGTGTGTAGATGTGTGTGTGTGTGTGTGTGTGTGTTGACAAATCACTGAGACACAGAAGATTGTTTAGAGAAGGACAAGAATACTTTGCTTTGAGGTCAAAGGGGAACAATGAACATTCCCAGGGCTTGTTCCAATTTGCTGGAGCCTGATGTAGGGTATTTTCTGTAGTGGTCAACTTTCTTGTTGTTAGTGTAAAATACCTGATGCCCACAGTTTAAAGGAGGAGTTTAATTTGGTTTGTGTTTTTAGAGGTTTAGTCCATGGTTTGCAGGCTTCAAGGATAGAATATCATGGTGGAAGGGCCTGCTGCAGCAAAGGTGCTCATGGTGTGACAGTGGAGAAGCAGCAGAGGAACAGCACCAGCAAGAGTTGTAGCCTCCAAAGACATGTCTCCAGTGACCCACTTCCAATTGGACGACACGTTCTTACAGCAAATTCAGCTATGAACATGGTGGATTAACCCACTGACCCGCTATGATCAAATCACTTTTCTGGGACTCTCTAAATTCAGTCCAGTGGACAATTAAGCTTAGGTGGGTTTTAAAATCATAGCATATGAAGCTCAGGAATCAACCTGGGACAACTTTTGTCTGGTGATTATAGATGTGAATGACACTAGCCAATATAATTATAGTTACATTTTTTATTTTAAAAAAGCTTTCTCTACATTAAGGACATTTACCTTTCTCATTTTTTAGCATAGAACATTTTAAATTGTATTGCTACATCTAGATTTTCACCTTTATGATTCTACTCTTGATACTATGCTCACTCTTAAAGGTTTAAAAATTTCATGTGGTAACCTGCTTCCTAAAAATTTATTGTACTATTTATTGAAATATATGTGTATTTATGTATCTGTGTATCTATTGGTTTAAGTATATTCATATCACACATGTGCTCTGTGTTTATGTACCTTTTCCATTTATCTGCTATCATTGCTGTACACTATTTTAATTATTGCATTCCTATTGCTATGATATATTTTAAATCTCATAAAGCATATCACTGCTCCTTTTTCTGTTTAAATTTTTGATTTTTCAAAATTAACATAGAAGTACATGTGCATTATTTTTTATTTTAAAGAGAAAAAAACCATGAAAACGATGATACAGAATTTCCTATCAAGATAATAAGAAAATAATGGTTAATACATTGCATATTGTGTTAATATATTGCATATTATCTTCAAAGTAGTTGCTCAGATTATAAGATATAGGCATGCAAAATTTTTTTTATTTAAGAGAAAAAAGACACATATAAGAAAGACAAAAGGCAAAAGAGACAAACAAATGACAACAGCAAATCCACAACAGTAACATTACAGGTTTACAAAACAAGGTGATAGGAACTTGACAATGGTTGCAGTATTGCGTATCATTACCTTCAACATGGTTGCTTACATTAACAGATATAGACATGTAAAATTGATCTAATCATATGAGTATTAACCGATCTTTTTCAATAACTAATACATTTAGCAGTATATACATTTTGGTTATTTTACATATACATATATACAGATTTATGTCTTTTTCCTTTTCCCTTCCTTCTTTTCTCCTTTTCCCTTTCCCAATTACTTTTGCTCTTTGAGCAGTTTCTTACCCTTACACGGTATTTATTGTAGATTTTGGATCATACATACTTTTTCCATTTCTTACACTAGGGAGACAATATGGTATTTACACATGTGGGTTTGATTTATCTCTCTTATGAGTATGGTCTCAAGTCGTGTCCATTTACTTATAAAAGTCTCAATGCAATGTTTTGTAATAGCTGAGTAGTACTCCATTATATAAAAATACCACATCTTTTTATCCATTCCTTGATTGATGGGTACTTGGGTTGTTTCCAAGATCTGGCTATTACAAATTGTGTTGCTATAAACATGGGTGCACAGATATCACTCTGGTATGATGTTTTCAATTCTTCTGGGGAAATGCCCAGAAGCGGGATAGCTGGGTTCAATGGGATCTCTAATTCTAGCTTCTTGAGGAATCTCCACACTGACTTCCACAGTGGTTGCACAAGTCTACACTCCCACCAAGAGTGGAGAAGAGTTCCTTTTTCACCACAGTCCCTTCAGCATTTGTTATTGCTTGGTTTTTTAATCTTGGCCATTCTTTCTGGAGTGAGATGGAATCTCAGTGTTGCTTTAATTTGCATTTCCCAAATGACCATTGATGTTGAACATTTTTTCATATATTTATTTGCCTTTAGTATTTCTTTCTCTGAGAAGTGTGTATTCATCTCAGATGTCCATTTGTGGATTGGGTCCTTGAATTTTAGGGGCCTGATTTCTTTTAATTCTTTATATATTTTAGATAGAAGTCCTTTGTCTGATGGACAATTGGCTAAGATATTTTCCCAGTTTGTGGGTTTTCTTTTCACTCTGTTGGAGATTTCCTTTGACATGCAAAAATTTTTTAGTGAGATGAGATCCCAGTTGTTGATTCTGGGAAGTGTTTCCCATGCAATTTGATTTTTGTTCATGAACTCTCTGCCTACTTCTATGTCACCAAGAGTTTTACCTACTTTGTCTTCTAGTAAGTTTAGTGTTTCTGTTTTTATATTCAGATCTTTAATCCATTTTGACTTTATTTTAGTGCATGGTAATAGACATGGATCTAGTTTTAGTTTACGGTATATAGAAAACCAGTTTTTCCAGCACCATTTGTTAAAGAAGCTATCTTTCTTCCAGTGTACATGTTCGGCCCCTTTGTCAGAGATGAGGTGGCTAAGTGTGTTTGTAGTTGTGACTGTATCTTCTAATCTATTCCATTGATCTTCAGGTCTGTTTTGATTTCAGTACCATGCTGGTTTTATTACAGTAGCTTTGTAGTATAAAGTCAGGGATTGTGATTAAGCATGCAAAATTGAACAAACAATATAAGCACAACCTGTCCTTCTCAATGAACTAAAAGAAATTAGTAGTATAATTATCTTAGCATATATATGTATACGTATATATTTTTCCTTTTCTCTTCCTTCTTTTCTCCTTTCCTCCATCCCAGTTGTTTTTCGTTTTTGAGCAGTTTATTTCCCTATCATGATATCTATTTTAGATTTTGGATCTTATTTACTCTTTCAGTTTCTTACACTAGGGAGATAATATAATGTTTGCACATGTGTGTCTGATTTATTTCACTTATGAGTATGGTCTCTAGTTGCATCCATTTACCTGTAAAAGTCAAGTTTATCCTTCTTTATGGCTGAGTAGATGTACATTATTTTTAAAAGCTAGGAAATATAGAGAAATAAAGAAATAAATAGAGTGAATGCCCATAGAAATATTTGTAATAAGTAGATGCATGCCCTCACAATTCTCCTTTTGTGTTTAGTCTTTCTAAATTTTATGCACTTACATTTGTATTTATATAAGTTATCTTATAGTTACTGCTCTAGATCCTGCTTTTGTAATTTACTAGAAGAGCGTGAACACCTTTCTATGTCAATACAGATAGTATGTCTTGGTTACTTTTCTCTCATTGCTGGGACAAAATACCCAACACCCAAAATTAAGGAAGGAAAGGTTTATTTAGCTCATAGTTTGTGGAGGTTTCTGTCCACAATCAGCTGGTTCCATGGCAGGATGACATGGCACTGGGGCAGCTGTTCATGGTGATAGCAGGTACCAAAGTTGACAAGGGCAAAAAATAAATAAATAAATAAAAGGAAGAGCAAGCTCTTTTCCCTCTCTGGTATTGTACGCCAGTTACTGCCCCTGGGTGGGTACAGCACTGGCAGTGCCAATCACAGTGTTAAGAACAAACCAATCATAAACTCTAGACTCAGCAGCCTTTGAAAAACCTGCTCCCCCATGACCACATGAAGTTTTAGGGGGACATACAAACATAAACCATAACAATATTTCATTGTGTGATGGTCCTGTATTACTTGGTACATCTTGCTTTAATAGCAGTTAAATGGTTTCTAGGATTTTTCTATTATTTTATAGAGTAATGAAATGAATATACTTGTACTTGTGTGACTATTTTACCTCAGGATAAATTCTTATATGCACATCTTTAACATAAAATGAAATTAGATATAGATACACATTTTTTCCACTTTGGCCATACTGGCAATTAAACCCAGGGCCTTGTCCATGCTAGACAAGCACCTTAACACTGAGCTCCACTATTGTCCTTTCTAACAATCTTATATTTTGATAGGGCCTCCCTAAGTTGGTCAGGCTGACTTTGAACCTACAATCTTGCCTCAGCTCCCCAGTAGCTGGGGTTATAGGAATGCTCCATGATACCTTGTAGGAAATTACATTTTTAACTTTTTTGAAAGTTGCTAAATTACCCTCTAGAAAAGTTCTACTCTCACTCTGTATAAAAATTCCCTTTCCTTCATAGTTTTTAATACTGGAGGTTTTTATTCTTATGTTGTAAATTTTGACTAACTTCATGTGTTAAAATTAATATCTCAATACTATTTAGTTTACATTGTTTTGATCATGAATAAAATTAAGCCCTTTATCTTATATATGCTTTACTTTTAAAATATCTTTATATTTAACATGTCTAGTAAATATAGAGTATATTTATGTACTCTGTATAAGATAAAGATACTTATTTTATTGGATTGTGAGTACTTTTACACAATATGAATATAATATCTAGTTTCAAGTACTTTTAAATAATTCATTGTCTTATGCTTTCTAATATCTTACATATATATTTAAAACTTGTATGACATTAAACGTCATCACTTTTCTCCCATGAATCCTATTCTTGGCAATATTTTAAGAAAAATCTTTCCAACCTAAAGTTCAGAAATCATAGTTTCTAACTTTTCTCACAGACACATTTACATTTGGTTATTATCTGGGCTAGAGATCTGTATTGGTCACTTTCTGATTACTGGGACAAAATATTCAATATTTATAACTTGATGGAGGATGGGTTTATTTTAGCTTATGGTTTTGGAGGATTTAGTTCATGGTTTGTTAACTCCAAGGCAGAAACAGCCTGGTGGAAAAGCATGGCAAAAGAAAGCATCTTACTCATGGCATCCAGGAAGCAGATGAAAGCAAAGGGAAGAATCTGAGACAAGAATACACTGTTATGGGTCATGGTCATAGTGACTTACTCCTCCAGGGCCCACTTCCTAACAACACATGGACCCATTGATGAATTAATCCACTGATGAGGATAGTGTCCCATGATCTAGTCTTATTCCAAAAGCTCTACCCCTAAACATAAGAATTTGGGAGACATTTAGATTTAAACCATAAGAAGATCTTCCCCAAATGAGCAGTCTCACCATGTATTCTCTTCTGTACATCCTTCCACTGTTGTGATGTCATTTGTTATGAGGCTTTCACCAAAGGCCAAGTAGATGGAGACTCCTGATCTTGGGCTTTCAGCCTCTTAAGGAAAATAAGTCCCTTTTCTTTATAAATGACCAAGATTTAAGTACTTTGTACTTAAATATAGCCAGGTTTTCTGGGGGGTTGAACTTTGGAGATAATCATGCAGGGGCTTTCTGTCATGCAGGAAGAGTAACCTCTTTTATTATGGTTTTGATTTGTACTTTCATGATGATTAATAATGCTAAGCATCTTTTTATGTGCTTATTGGTCATTTGCACACTTTCTTCAGAGAAATGTCTATTCAACTCTTTTGCCCATTTTTGTTTTGGAGACAGTCTCACATTGTAGCTCAGGCTGCCTTAAACTTGTGATAATTCCACCTTAACCTTCTACATGCTGGAATTGTAGGCATGTGCCACAATATCTAGCAAATTTTCCTATTTATTTTCTTTCTTTTTAAATTAGTATATGTTTATATTTCATTACATTTCAGTTAGTATGTGAACTTTAAGCTAATGCCTCACTTTCTCAAATGGAAACAGAAAAAAGAGATGGAGGGAGGGGTAAGAGGAGAAGGAAAAGAGATGAAAAGAGGAACTTTTCTATTATAAAATTGAGTTGTCTTAATTACTCAGTTGTAAGGAATCTTAAAAAATATATGCTGGATTCTAGACTCTTCTTACATCTGTGATTTGCAAATAGTTTCTTTTCATAAAGAGTTGTCTTTTAATTTTCTTCATAGTGTCCTTTAAAGCACAAATGTTTTTAATTCTAATTTTTGTCATAGGTATAGAATGTGCTTTAAGTGTCATTTTCTAAGAATCTTGTTATGGTTTAGATCTAAATGTCCCCTCAAATTCTTATGCATTCAAAGCTGGAGCTTTTGGAAGGTTATTGGATCACAGAAGTATTTTGCTCATCAGTGAACTGATCTATTCATGAGTTCATAGCTAAATGTGCTGTTAGAAGGTGGGGCCTGCTTGGAAGAGATGCGTCACTGGGAGTAAAGTTTTGGGAGATATATCTCCTCCCCCAGCTTGCCCCTCCTCTCTTTGCTTCCTAATCACCATGAAGTAGGCAATTTTCTTCTGCCATGCCTGCCCACCATGATACTTTTACCTTGATCCAGCTGTATAAGAATAGAGTCCTTTGAGCCATGAGCCAAATTAAACCTCTCCTCCTCTAAGGAAGGGTGTCATATATTGTGTCCAGCAATGGGGAAGCTGACTAATATAGAAAATTAGTACTGCTGTGACTCTACCTGACCATGTGGTTTAGAAGTATTTTTTAAAAACTGTTTTTTGGGAATATTTACCCTGTGCTATTGTATCTTAAGGCTATACTTGCTTTTAATTTAGACAGAGGTTCATAGCTGAGAGTTTACCTTGAGTTTCAGAACAGCCTTGGAGTTGGGCTTTTACAAACTGTTGAAACTACTGAGACTTTTGGGAAGGGATTATTGTATTTCAGTTGTATCGGGGATAGATGGGATAGTTGTATTATGTTAGGAAGAATTATTAACCTGCTATTATTTTTATGTGAAGATTAAAGATGGTTTAAGGGGATGTATTTGTTGACAAAGGGTGGGATATGGGGATTAGAGTGGAATGTCAGCTTGTTTGCTTCTGGGACTCCCAGGAGGTTGATGGAGCACACTTATGTGTGTGTTCTGAATGAGCCATGGATGTGTGGCTTTGGGGGTCTGTGTGTGATCCCTTGCTCTTTCCTTCCTGGTACTGTTCCTCTGCTCTGGTTTCTGGCCCCAATAAACTAAGCAGGGCAATTAATTTTTGCTCAGTAATGCCCTTTTACCACAACAGTTCTCCCTTTGAGCCAATCTACCATGGACCAAATCCTTTAAGATTAACCAAATTAATTCTCTTCTCATTAATGTTGCAAGTGTTAGGTATTGTGTCTTAGGAATGGGGAAGTTGACTAATACAAAACCTACCAAAAACAGGATCATGAATATTTGCAGCTACATTTTATTTTAAGATCTTCTAGTTTCAGCTCTTGTATTTAGGTCTTTGACCCATCTTAAATTTATGTTTGTGTATGGTATGAGGTAGGGGATCCCTATTCCTTCTTTGGCACAGTTATCTATTCTTCAACAACATTTGTTGAAATGGTTATCTCAGCATCATTTGTTGAAATGTCATAATCATTTCGTGAAAAACTATTTTAAGTTTCATAAATGAGGATTTGTAATTAGTTTTCTTGTTGTGCAGCATGAATGTTTGTCTTTTATATTTATTCAGATACTTACATTTCTGTGTAAAGTTACATGGCTTGCTTTCTTATTTTAAAATAGGTTTAGAATATTTCTCAGGATGTGTCATTGTGAATGTCATCATGCATTACAGTTCTCAAAAATTATGTTTTATCAAGTAAAACTATAAATTGAACAAAGATAAATTATTTTTAAAGGTCAAAAATCAGTGTATTTGACCTCACTTCTGTATTCTCCATCCTCAGAGACATTTTTCATTAATTTTGTTTAATAGTTTGGTATTTACCATCCTATCTCTAAAATCGAACTTGCAGCTAGAGATGTAGTTCAGTGGTAGAGAGCTTGTCCAGCATGTGTGAGGCCTTGGATTCAATCTCCAATTAAAAAAGAAAGAAAAAAAAAGAAGACCTTGCACTAGTATTTCTTGATTTTTTTTTTTTTTTTTTTTTTTTTTTTTTTTTTTTTTTTTTTTTTTTTTTTTTTTTTTTTTTGCAGCACCGGGAATTGAGCTCACAGCCTTGCACCTGCCAGACAGGTGCTTAAGCTGCTAAGCCAAACTCCCAGCCCTGGTTTTTGAGGCAGGGTCGCACTGTGTAGCTCAGGTCGGCCTTGTGCTCGCGTTGTAGCCCAGGCCGTCCTCTAACTCACAACGCTCCACCTACCTCAGCCTCCTGAGTGCTGGGATTAAAGGCGTGCGCCACCACACCCAGCTTCTTGATATTTTTAAAGTGTGAACTATTCACTTCCTGTTGTGAAAAATGTATACCTACCTCTCTTTCCTGTCTCTGTACTATACAAAAACTCATTTTCTATTACTTCACACTCCAAGGACATTTTTAAGCTGCTTCCTGAGAAAAAGTATGTGAAATAAACTTTTCCAAGTATTGTTTGTCTGAAAATCTCTGTGTTCTAACTTGGAGCTTGGCTAGTTATGAAAGTTTAAGTTGGAAATCATTTTTAAGAAGTTGGAAATCATTTTTAAGAAGCATTTGAATTATTACTTTATTGTGTTCTAGCTTCCCATTTTCTATTGCGAGGTTTGAAGCCATTTTGACTGTTGATAAAATTTATGTTCTTCAGTTTCCTGTTTCTGGAACCATGCAAAATTCTTTTCTTGCCTCTTTTGTCAGAAGTTACACAATAGTAAGCCTCCATATGCAGCTATTTTTATACATTCCAATGGGCATTTACATGACCTTTCAATATCACTTATATACTTCAGAGAGATATATTAAGAATAGATCCTGGCTTTGATGTGGGAAAAGTGGATCATAGCACAAATGCATTGCCTTTTTAAAAATCTTTTATAGCTAGAATGTAGTTGGGACTCTCAGATTAATAAATCAAGAAAATGATAAAGATTAAAGTGTGGTGGCCAATATAAATATTAAAGGGATATTATTGCTTTTCTCTTTTACATTCTGTTATACTTTTGGAAGTTTTTGTTTGTTTGTTTGTTTGTTTTTTTACTGGAGTTCAAACTCACAACCTCACACCTGCCAGGCAGGCACTTAGACCACTGAGCTAAATCCTCATCCTATTTTTTTTTAAGACAGGGTCTCAGTTTGTAGCCCAAGCTGGTTTTGAACTCACAGTGATTCTCCTGCCTCAGCCTCCTGAGTGCTGGGGTTAAAACTTTTGGAAGTTTTTAAACTATGTGTATGCTTCACTTTTAGAATAAATAATGAAACAATATGTAAAAATAAAAGTGTGTGTACTCTAATGTCTTGCAATATTGCTTTTGAAGAGATCTATTTAGTAGTATTCATTTTCTCTTTAGTGCAGCAATGTTTATCACAAAAATTATCAATAGGAAAAAGTTAAATAAATTGTGGTTATTTATGCTGTACCCTATGTCTTGTATATTTGTAATTATGTTAGTCTCTCTCCTCTCCTTCCTGTGTTGGCTCAAAAAACAGGAATATTCACTCTTTAAGAAATATGAGAAAAGGGTTTCCACACTTTCTTCCACCTCCCAGTGGTATGTGTAGACATTTGAGGAGTGTGATTTATCTGACTAGTGAGGCCAGAAAAAGTTGGATTAGTCTGTTATTTATGCTGTCTCACAATCTTTGTAGTAAATCTTGTAGGGCAAACTCTGTCACTTTTGGCAGACCTGCAGAGATATTCTGGCTGGGCAAGATCAACTAGGCTTTTCTGCTATATATGCAGATATAATAGGTATGTGTGCATATATGCACATATATGTTATGCACATATAGATATTAAATACAGATTAAATTAGATCTCACACATGTATAAGAAAGGTTGTTTGCATATCATAGCTATAAAATGCAGAAGGGTTGGGGTAGTACACATAAAATTTTAAACCCTTGTTACTGTGGGGTAAGTAATGTCAGGAGACAGAAGAGAGACTTTTATTTTTTATCTCAATGTGTTCTTAAAGTATTTTAATTTTTATAACACTGTATTTATTAATGTACATAAAAATTTGAATAACAATATAACCATAGGGGAAAACACATGAAGTTGCAGTTTATATTATTTGTTAAATTTTAGTACATTGAAATAATAATTTTGTATTACTTGTTATGTCTCATAAAACAGTGAAAAAGTTAGTATTTGTTTCTTATTTAAGCAATAGCTAACTTCTCTTGAATTTTATTGATTGCTGATTGTGATCATGGTTAAATTCATTTTCTTTTCTTCCACTTTGAGGACACTTTGTGTTTCAACTCGAAAATTAACATGTTTTCTATTTTTTTCTTAATATAATTAATCATAGTAACATAGTTTTTATACATGAGATCTGAAATAAACCTTATCTGGTAATGGTGTGGGCTGTTTAATACATCAGTGAATTGAAATGGTACATTTTGTGTTTAGGAATTTTGGTCTATTTTCATAACTGAGATCGAATTGTAGTTTTCTTTTTATGTTTGATAACATCAGTGTTATGTTAGGATTGAAGAAAATATTGAAGGCTATGCAGATGAAATTTCCAACCTAGGCATAGGGGTGGACACCCATAAACCCAGCACTTTGGAGGCCCAAGGAGGAGGATTACAAATTCAAGCCCAGATTGGCAATTTATTGGGGTCCTATCTCAAAATAAAAAAAAAAAAAGACTGAGGTTGTAACTCAGTGTGAAAATCCTGGATTCAGGACTCAGTACCAAAAAAATCAAAACCCAAACCAAAAGTCTTCCATAACTCTGACAATTGCTGTTTCTTAAGAGCTTGTTTGGAGGTTCTAGCACAGGAGTACAGCTAAGGGAGGAACAGTGTTATATCTAACAGTGAACATCCTGTGAATATATAAGTGCTAAGCATTGTGTCCTGATATTCTTTTATTCTCAGTTTTTTTTTAATCAGGACATTTGCAGCCCATAATGATTGCATTCCTCCTAAGGAGTTGGTCCATGTACATAGTCCATCTTAATTCTTTTGTCCCCTGCCACCAATCTCTTGGTCTCCTGCCCGTTTGCAAAAAAACTTATCTCCCTTTTTCGTATTACCTATTTTTATTTTGCTCTTTATTTATTTATATTTTGGGTTTCTCATATAAGAGAAATCATGTGATAAACGTGTGTCTGACATATTTCATTTAACATTGTGGTCTCAGGGTACTAAACTCTCAAAACTCTCAATACCTAATGTAAAGCTTATTTTTCATGGGTAGTACTGCTTTTAGATTTAAAAATTTTCCTTGATTAGATTTTGTTGAGACTTTCCTGTTTGGTGAATTTAAAAATAACAATGTCTTTAAAATTATTTGTATAGTCTACTATTTTGTTTTCTAACTGGTTATTTTCTTCTTTTTATAACTTTCTATGCTTAGATTTGTTAAAACTTTTCGAGCTGAATATGAAGGTTTTATTTATTTTCTAGGTTTTATAATAATAAATATGTGCAATAGTAGTAGTATTAATAATTATAGAGTTTTTCCTGAGGATAACTCTGATAATGTGTCCTTCTCGCTTTATTAATGACAGACAAAATATCCAATGCTCACAACCTAAAGGAGGAGAGATTTATTTTGGCTCGTGTTTTCAGTCAACAGTTGGATGTCTCCAAAGCAGAAATGGCATGGAGAAAAAAGACGAGTGGAGGAGAATAGATCATGTGAAGGCAGCCAAGAAACAGAGAAAGGAGGAGAGGAGGATACTCTTCCAGGTCATACCCCTGTGATCCTTCTTTTCCAGTCTCCAGGCCTCATCTCCAGGCCCCATCCCCCAAAAGCATTACTGGTAAGAATAATATACCATGATCCAGTCACCTGTTGAAAGCCCCAACTCTGAATCTGTGGTCTTTAGGGAATATCCCAGACCTAAACCGTAACAAGAAGTGACCCTTACTTCCATGATGCTTTTGGTGTCATTCCAACAGGGGAAAGAAGAGGTACAAATTGTGGGTACAATGTAATTTTTATGTTCACAACATAATTACTTAACACAGTACTTTTTCTTTGTTTTTCTTATTTGAGTTCTGTCTGACATTATTATTATTATTATTATTATTATTATTGTTATTTTACTAAGGATCGAACTCATGACCTTGCATTTATCAGGCAAGTGCTTGAGCCACTGAGCTAAATCCCCAACCCCTGTGATACTATCATTATAAAAATAGAACTTTTCTACTCAGAATGTTTAACACTGCTGATTTGATTACATCTGCTCTATTTACAGCCTTATTTTCTTCATACAGCTTTATTTTCTTCACTGTCATATCTCTGAGAAGAGGTACATAAAATTCTATCTTCCCTCTTTTTTTTCTGTGTAGAGCACTTTACATGCATGGTGACTACCACTATTATTATTGTACCCCTTCCTAGCCTTAGTTCTTATTCACTTGTTTTCAGAAGAATTCAGGATTGAATAATAATTTCAGCATGATTCATGGAGCAGTGCTTCAGGAATAGAGGTGGATAGACATAAAGTATTTTTTTTTTGTTGGTACAGAAACATAAATATCACATTTTTTGACAAGAAAATGAAAAGACATGCCAGTGGCAAGGTGCTTTTTATTCTGAAATACATTGAATAAAACAATGCATAAAAGACAAAAATTTTACTGAGGAGACGATAGTGTAGATGAAATGACCAAAACAGAAAGAATGCACACAATCTGAAAACATCACGTGGAAAATGAAACATAAGTATCACATGAATTAGTGGTGGCTGCAGAAATGTGAGAGACTCTTCCACAGGAAAGAAGACAATAAGGAACTAAACATGATGACAAGAGAGACAATGAAGAGCAGAGTACAGAGTCTGAAGATCCAACATATAGATGATGAACATCTCTGGGGAAGTACTCATCTTCTGTGAATCAGAAGCCATTGTCACAGAGTTCTGCAAATTGAGAGTATTTGCTGTGTTCCTGGCTAAAATCATAATAAGAGACCCATATGGACATAGACTGGGGAACCTTTTGAATTTTACAAGGGATAAAACCAAGTGGTTTCAAGAAGTCTAAAAAATTCTCTGGGAAGTGTTCCTGAGCTAGAATTTATGTGATAAGAGAACATATATATTCTCACTTAAGTAAGGTCTCTGAAAATCAATTAAAAATTATTCAAACTTATTTTTTTGGACCAAGAAATGTATCAAATATTAACAAATCAAACATGAAGCAACACAAAGTGGAAAAAAACAGCTTTGCTGGTAGTTACATATACTGGGATCTGCCACTTACTGAGTTGTACTGCATTTTAATGAATGGGAGCTTAAAATAATGCACATCTATTTTTCTTGTGTAGAAGCAGTCTTCTTTTTTTAGTACAAAGAAGAAGCTAAACAAAGAAGAATTAACAAAGAACTAACAAAAGAAATAAAACTTGGCCCTCGATCTCCTACCACGTGCTCACTGGAGTCCTAACCTTCTGTAGGGGAATGTGGAGTAGCAACAGCGTGGCTGTTACCCACGTAGTGTCAAAACTTTGTACACATCTCATGTTTGCTTTTTCTCAAGCACAATAGATGAGCCAAGAGGTCCTCTGACTTATCCAAGAGCTAAACAAAGACTTCCTCTACTCTAAACACCTTTGCATGGAACCATACTAAGAGTGAGCGTAAGCCTTAAAGGAGAAGAGGATGAGGAGACAGTTAGTTCTTTTTTGTATAGATTGTCATTTTTGAGAAATAAATTGAGGGTTTAAAGAGAGCAATAGGTATAGGGAGAAAACATAAATCTTGAGTAAATGTTCTTAAAAGACGTTTGTCTCAGAGTTTAGGGAAGATTTGATGGATAATTGATTTCACATGTGAATAAATAGATGATTTCTGAATCAGAGAAAAACTTGAAACTTTAGTTTGGAACGACCGCTGGCTATTGGGCAATAATTAAAGATTTAGAAAAATATGATTGACTCAAAAAATGAAAGAAGTGGTAGATAGAAAAGGTAATAAATGATAGAACCTCCTAGACCATTTAACTCATATAACTTTGAAATATTACAAATGTTAATAAATTATTTTTGAGAGATGAAATGCATAGCTTAAAATCGTGATATGAATCTAAAATATTGGGACTTGATTACAGAGGGCTCTCTTAAGAGGTATGTGTGTGGTAAATTGTTCCTTTTAAAGAGTGCATGTAAAATTACTGATGTATTCTGGAAAGTGTTTCAAATACAATGAAATTGAATAGATTTAAAAGTAATATTTACCAAAATCATGGGTAACCTATAGTAACACAAAACTTCCAGTTCATACTTGAAAGTAGATCAAAGGTGACTTGATCAGTAGGGCAAGGGAAGGGAAAACAAAAATAAAAATGTATGAAATTATAAAATTTAAAACATACTGAAAAAGTATGATGATAAGGATTGATCAAATGACATTTATTAAGTATGTGTGAATGATTCAGATGATTAGAAGCTAAATACTCTCAAACTGCATCAAAAATAAAACTTAAATATAAGCTATTTACAAAGGTAACCATGTCAAGGAAAGTGATTGACAAATGTTAAAAATAAGATGATAAAAGCATGTCACATAAATGATCCTTGAAATTTTTCTGAAACCCATTCGCTTATCTCCATTCATCATTGCTTTTGGTCCCAGATCTGTCTCCTGTAAGACTGTTACAGAAGCCCAATCGCAATCATTCTTTTTGCCTCCACTCTTTTCTCTGTTTAGCTCCCCCACTGTGTTCACGATGACTTTTCTGAAACTCATTTCTCTCTGTTAGTCCTCTACTTAAAGCTCTAGTGAGTTCACATTGCTTATGAAACAAAGCACAACCTCTTTAATATGGCTAACATAGCCTTGTGTCACTTGGCCCCCACTAGTACTGATAGCTTCATTTCTTGCAGGTACTCTTTGATTCAGCATCTCTTCCTCCATTTTCAGTTCTTCCAATACACATCCTCTGTCTTCCGGGCCTCTCCAGGTCAATTTAGCAGGATACATCTTACTGTGGAATCAGACTTCAACAGCTCTAAGTGGAATGGTAGTGGAATACAGATCCACAACAGAACACGACACTTGAAAAAATGAAAATTAATGATAAAATAGTAAATGAATAATTGCTTTGTCAATGTTGTAAGTACCCCCAACTCATGTTCTTTGAATCTTTCTGTGCTGTAGCCAAATTTAACTGCCATTATTGTGTCTCTGAACCTCAGAACTCTGCCTGCCCTTGTGACCCATGGCTTGAAATGCTTCCAATACCCAAGCACACTCCTGTCTCCAGGCCTATGTAGTTTCTTTTCCCTATCACGGGGAGTATTCTTTCTTCAGATATTCTTGTGACTCACTTCCTTCAGGTACCTGTTCACACACTACATTTTCAGATAGCCCTTACCTAACCATTCCATCTAAAATAGCTTCTCTGCTCCTATCACTTCTTGTTCTTTTACCTAATTTAATTTTCTTAGTTTTCTCCCTAGTTATTACAACAATCATTCACTTATTTAATGTTTGCTGCCTCATTAGAATAAAATCTCCACGGATCTGTTTCATGTACAGTAGGTACTCCATACTTGTTTGTCAAATGAATAAATAGACTAAAAATAGATTAATTGTAAGATTTTTTCTTCCTTTTTTTAAACAGATAATTGACATTTTCCTCTATTCCCCCCATGTTTTCAGAATGTTCATAAGCAAAGTCTCCACCTCCCAAGTAAAATACTGAAGATTTTTTCACTACGGAGAGATTTAAAGCTTTCAAAAGCATTTTAAAGAGAAAAGATTGGATTTCCACAAGTCACCCTAAAACAAAGCCTATCAACTGGAAGTCTTACTAAACACACAGAAGTCAAACCACAGTTCAGTCTTCTCTCAGGACCAGGAAGAATCATCAGATATTTTAGAAAAGTCTCTGTAAAAGAGGCCCAGAACAACAAACAGGAAGATGGACTTTGTGCAAAAGGAGACAATGTAAGCAGGAACAGAAGAGCTCTAAAAAGCTATAGTTGTAAGAATGCGAAGCCATCAAAGCAAAAATTGGAAGGCTGAGGATGCAGCTCAGGGGCAGAGCATGTACTAACCTAGCATGCCTGAAGCTCGGGTTTGATTCCCCAGCGCCAGTGCTGGCAGCAGGGGGACTAACAATTGGAGAAGAAAAATAAATTCTTGAAAATTAGTAACAGATGAAAGATAAACTACTGAAGAAATTACACAGTAAAATCCCAAAGATAAGAACTCATTTTGAGATTGAAATGCCTTCTTAAGTTTAAAAAATATTCTGGTGAGTTACAAAATTGTAAAAATTCAGCATACTTATAATAATAAAAAAATTCTGACATGCAAGGACTCAGAAAACTTATTTCTCAGTTACATTTAATGAAGCACTTAAGGAGGTGCCACAGCAAAATAATGAAGATAGGAAAATAGTGGGAGAAATTCGATCTATAAAAGAGCATAATAATCTATGATAGTACGCAAGATGTATTTCCTCCCTTTTTGGTTTGTTATACTGTGAGATTTTTGCAATTAGAGATTATGTCTAATTTAACATTATCTACTTACTGCCCAACTTGGGGTACAAGAGAAAATGGTTTTGGAAGTAGGTGTATTGCCCCAAAAAGACCAATGTATAAATTCACCATTATCCAAAAATCTGGTCTTCGTCTTTCTATGCAATATACTCTCTATCAAGATTGCTGGTTTGAGCCAAGCATTCTGAGTTGCCCCAACAATGCTCACAAAACGCTAATGTATATGGCCAGGTGCCATTTAGCCAATTTAAGAAAAATTAGATATCTAGGTTCAAGTGGCCTGGTGATTCCCCTTTCTTCAGTTAGTGAGCCCAGATCAGTGTGGGGAAGTTCTGCTATGACCTAGCGTTAAATGGTACTTGGCTCTGGTGTCTTGATGCATCCATTGCTCAGAAGAGGAGGGTCAGATATTAGGGTTGGGCTCATACCCTCCAGTTCTATGGATCATTTCAGATGACACTGCTCTCTATTGCCTCCGCTAATTTGCTTGCTTTTGCTGACAGTCTTCTAAATGACCCTTTTGTCTAAAGCAGGAAACCATTTCTGTACTGTTCTATAAGGACCAACACCACAGTGTTTGAACGGAGGATGAAGTGAACAACAAAATGAGAAGCCGGGCATCCGGAGATGAGTAAAATGTATTTCCTGTCCTCAAGGAGCTTGTTGTCCATTGAAGTGACAAGAAATGTGAACAGTCACTCTTAACATAGGCAGTGGGAGTGTTGGAGGAGGCCTATGGAAGCAGGCAAGAGTGATTCCCTTTTAGCCTGGGCCAGTTTTTTGTTTTTGTAACAAGAAATATCATTTTCATTTCTGCTGGTCTTATCTTTTGTGCTAATACTGCTTTTATGACCAAGAAAACTATACAAATAAAATTACCTACTGAGAACAAAAATACTACGTGAGTTTCACAGGTTTGACACAGGCTAGAAGTCTGGACTGCTTGTGACCACAATGCTCATGTTTTCAAGGGTCTACAAAGGCTGTAACTTTCCTAATCATACCCTCATAATTTTCACAATAACAGGATTAGTATTAAATCCCAGGGGAAGTTGCAAGAACCCATTTTTTCAAGTTATTTAAAACTCAGACTCAACAAGTGCCCCCATTTATACCACACTGTGACCTAGTAACAAGACATTCAAGAAAGCAAGGACATACAAGTAAGTGGTTTCTAACTCTAATGCCTCAGGTATTTTTTTTAAAAAGTTATTTAAAATTATAACTCACAGGTATTGTATTTGGTTTAAGGAAGTTTAAAAGTCATACACAAGTTCATCAGGAGTACGTAATGCATCTGACAGTATAGCTCATCCTGATCTTTAAATCAACATTTTATAAAAGTATGCATGAATTCTGTAAATATTTTTAATGCATCATAATTGAAACTTTTTTCTTTTTGTAAGAAAATGCTTTAAAGGCTCATTTTTTTAAAAAAAATTCTCTTCATAGTCATGATGTTTGTCACAGGGGATTTTGAATTATTTATTTTTACAAATTGAGCAAAGATTTATATAGTTTTAGAAGCTGCCTCTTTTCTTTCATTTATTCTTATTTCAGAATTTTAATTATTATTGAGTCCCCATATATCACATCTCAAAAATTGGCTTTCATAACAAAAGTGAGAGGTTCAAATGGGAATTAAATTGTCAAAAAAATTGGGTCCACTCTAGTGCATTTTGAATCATGACAGTAATTTGATCCTGCAGCTAAAGAATATAGAGAATATGGAAATAAAAGGAATTGTTAGGGCCATACATCTACTCTGATGTGAGTTATTTACCAGAATAGCCCACCAGAGGTGGGTAGCTACTTGCCATATGATTCCTCTGTTAGGTTCTTTGAAGGGAATTTAGAAAGCCGGCAGGATGTGCCTGAGAACATTGTGGACCAAAGCAAGCCAGTTTCTGGGGCAGATGGCAAGCTAAATATGAAAAGCACCGTTCTGCAGAGATAACTCCTGAGAACAGGCTGACGCCCAGGCCAGTGCTGTGCATATGCTCCTGCCAGTCCCAGGCCTGGGCTTTCTCTGGGTGAGGACAGTAGGGAAGCAGTCCAGTCTCTGTGAGGACAGGAGCAGCAGGCCACAGCCCACTACACTGCTCCTGAGAGAGATTCGGGACCTCTACTAGTCCCGTCATTTAGAAGTACAGCGCAAACAAGTTTTCACGCTACATCCAGCCCGTACTCTAACATGCCTCTCAGGCCACTGTATTTCCTATTCTTTCTGTTAAAAAATATTACATTGATGAATAAAGATTTTTATATAGTCAGGATATATGATGCGATGACTTGACAGATGTATGTACTGT
>RJWM01033306.1:0-20744 GCA_004363535.1 Dasyprocta punctata
AGGGAATTTAATAGCTTATTTGCAGAGAATCAAATTGCGAACATGTGCACATGGTCATGTAAATTGGGAGGTGGCACAGCATTAATAGGGTTTGTGAGACTGATGGTGGATTCCACAGGAAAGGCAGTCACCAAATCATTTCTGTTCTTTCAAAGCAAGAACTTCCACCTTAAATTGACTTAAAATTAAGAATCCAAATAGGGTTTTTAATATATTCTTGGGTTTAAAGGTCTGTAGCACACCTCTACACCAATGTTATTTACCTTCTTCACAAAAATCTCTGCTTCCTGATAATCTAACAGGATGCTTTAGTTATGCAAGCTTTTAAAGGCAGTCACCTTCTTTCATATATACTACCTGGGGGAAGAACATATTGAATTTTGTGTAGGATCTATTTTTCAATAGATCCTATTTAATTTTGTGGATACTTCCAATTTTGTAATAGGAAAATGGAGAGAAAACCTTCACAATGGAGGTCTTGTTCCCAGAAGAGCACTCTGAAGTCTCAGTACACAGAATTCTCTGACTAGCATTTTTGTGTTTTGAAGGTCAACATCTCAGATGATACAAATGTACTGTACATGTACATTTTCCTAAGCTGTTAAATTTTTCATTTATATTAATTAGAAGCTAATGTGGTTCATCTACCTGAGCTTACAGTTGGTTGCCCACTGTCTAAGAAACAAACAAATAATTTAAATTTTCAGCAATTATCATTTCCCTCCTTAGCTGATATATCAGACTTGTGCATGATGGTTTTGGATGACAAAATAAGTGTCCATCTTAAAAAGAGTGGCTGCTATGCATTGATTTTTCCTAGAGGTGGTAAGGAATAAGGCACAAAAAGAATCATGAAAAGAACAAAAATGTAATATTCAACAGGACTGAGATAGAAAGAAGATTTGAAATAACCACAATGTTACTTTTTTCAATGTGACTCAAATTACCAGAGAGAAGAGTAATAACTAGTGTTGTATGGCCTAAATGATGACCGGAATATGGTGCCCTGGGTTCTCATCCCAGGAAGGCAGGATTAGATGATATTTGTTCTTTTAACTGCATCATACTTGGAACTGTTGTACACATTACACAAATATTAAACCTTCCATCCCTTTTCACTGCTTTTCTTTATTTCTCCCCCAAATGAAATGCTGAGTTCTGTCACCTGGGGGTAGTTATAATAATCACAGCTGCTGATATTGCCAATGGCGAAAACAGAACTGGATCAAGGAAAATGTGACCCTGAGTACATGGTTTTAGACTCTAGCTGTGACAGCTAATGCAATCACTGCAGGAGGAAAATGAGTCCCTTGACTAAACTCACCCTGATTCATGATCTGATTAAAAAAAAAGTCTGGTGTAGTGAAAAGGCTGCATTAGCGAGCATGCTTGGTTTTGCACATAAATGTGATGACTGAGAATTGATAATGACCCTTGAGATTCTATATGGAGTGGGATCTTACATTCTCATATGCACTTTAGAATATGTTATATGTTAAGAAGCTGCTGCCACAACTCAGGCTTTCATGGAGAGAATACAAGCCACAAACACAGAATGGAGAAAACATTACCATGACTAAGAATGTTTTAGAAAACTTATAAATATTCAATACTCACCACTACACACCCTATTTCTGTAACCCAACATTGCAGCTTTTTTATTTTTTCACTGGAGTACAATTGAAGGTCTCTCCCAATCATCACCCTGTGATCAGTAGACAAGGTTCTAGAACTCTTGGGGAGTGGTATCTCGTGATACTCAGTAGGGCAGAGACCTTACGTTAAGAAGGGTCAAAAAGGCTATTTGAAACTTCTGCTAATAATAAACAGTTGAAAAGGGATACATGGGCCATTTTTATCACCTTTTTGTTTCTACTGACAGCAGCATTGTATTAGGGAAGAGCTGATCTGAGCATGAGTGTAGTGATAATTGCTTTTAAAATGGAAATATTTACATGCACACGAATGATTTTCTATTTAAATCTGAGTGTTTTTTCAATTATTAGTTTATTATAGACACCCTGCTATGATGTGGAAGGTTTTTTTTTCTAACTTATATTTAGTGGTTCATGCTAATAAATAACTGAGTGTACCTGTAGAGAAGCCAGGCTGAGTTTATTATAAAATCTGCAATTTTATTTTGAAGCAAATTAATTTTTTCAAGAAATTTTCAAGCAAGAATCAAAAATTGGAAAAAATAAATGACTCCTGAGTTGGTGGCTACTTTGAAGATCAAACACATTGGGTTGACAGAATCATAAGGTGTTTTATTTTGATTGCCAACAGGTACTTGTTGATGGCCTGCTATATGCCAGGACTACTGAAAGCTAAGTCAACAGTAATAAACAATACACACTGCATAATGCTACTTTCTACTAGCTATCTTTTAAAAAATGAAAATCAATTAGGTCAGTATTTCTGTGAAGCCTCTCCTCATGGAAAGGACATGCACCTGTGTTTCATTTACTGGCCACATAACTAGATAATGAAAATTACACTTCTACGACAAAGTGTATAATGTGTGCTTTTCACCACGAGAAATAAACTATGGTACCGGAACTCAGGAGGTTTATTACTTAGAAAGAGATACTACCATGACTTTGATATAGGGTAGTACAGAAAATAAAGTGACAGACTTTAAATTTAAAATAATGTTTTGACACTATCTTCATATGGGAAGAAAATGAAGGGAACTTGTCCTTTCAACCTGGGTCTTTTACTCCATCTAATTACAAGTGTTCTTTTATACTTAATTCCCACTCAGGACCCTGTTAGACCATGGTTCTGTGATATTCAGAGGAGGGGAAATACGTTAGAAAAGCCTGATATTGCAAACATAAGACATAAACTTCAAAATGTTACTTTTAAAGACTGTTGATTACAAATATTTCAAAGCTTTCACAGTGCCTGTCCAGGAAAATGTTATCTTTAGTATCCCGAAGATACAATTTTATTTTCTCACTGCAGGGTTTATGATCTTTTGTTGTTATTGTGGCTGATTCAATTATCAGGGGCAGTATAAAAATCTGTCTCTCAAGTATCCGTGTAGGAATGGCTCGGGAACCACCTGTAGATTCCAAAATCCTTAGCAGCTCAATTCCCTTATAGAAAATTGTGCAGTACTTTCATGTAACCTACACACTTCTTCCCATGTACTTTAAATTATCTCTAGATTATACTTCATAATACAGTGTGCATACTTATAAATAGCTGTTACACTGCATTGTTTAGACAATGAGAAAAAAGTTCTGTACATGGTCAGATCAGATCAAATATTGTAACTATTTTGTACTTGTGGTTTGTTTAACCCATGAGTGTGAAACCTATGACTATAGCAGTTTGCCTGTGATTTAAAAACAAGTGAAGCCCCATTACTTAAAATTTCCCAAATGGATTTCTACCAAAGGGACTGTTTTCCTGCATTATACTATGTTGAATTTTTTTTAATTTTAAAGAGAATAAAACCACACAAAATAAAACAGAATAAAGCCAATCAAAACAAAGCAAAAAAAGTGATACAGGACTTCAAAAAGATAATAGGAAATAACAATTTCTACCACAATATGTCTTACTGTCTTCAAAATAGTTGTCCATACCATCAGACATAATAAAATCAAACAAAGCAAAACAGAATAAAACCAAACCAAACCAAACCAAACAATAAAAACAACACATGATTTCAAAACAAGCTAATAAAAAACTAACAATGGGTACTGTAATGCCTCTTGTTATCTTCAAAATAGCTGTCCAGACCATCAAACATAGGCATGTAAAATTAACCACACAATATAAGAGCTAAACTGCTTCTTTATTTCAGTTGTTTTCTTTTCAGAAATTTCAGGTGTGTGACTTCTAATTTCTACTCTATCTGTGCCTCCTAAACTAGTTCGGTATGGGCTGGAGGTCTGAGATTGTATTTTTGCTCCTTTGTCTTGATATGTTCTTGTGTTCCTCTGAATCAGCATTGCTACATTCTGGGTGTTTCCTACATTGGTTGCCAGTCCCTCAGTACAGTGGATTGGACTAGGCTCCTGGGTTCCTCCGATCTGGGGTTCCTAGAGTGGTAGAGAGACATGGGCCGGTGATTCACGAATGCTACCCTGATGCTGGTTGAGCCTCCGTGCGTGGCTTCTTCCTATTAACTCCATTTGTTCACAGGTTTAGTTCAGTTCTGATATTTCTTTGTTGATTTTCTGTCTAGTTGATCTGTCTCTGTGACAATGGGATATTGAGGTCTTCTGTCACAACTGTTACTGCTCATTTGATTTCCCATGTCTACCAATAACAGTCTTATATAGTTGGGTGCTCCTATATTAGGTGCATATATATTTATGATTGCTATGGCATTTGTGCTTTCTCCAGCTTTCTCACTGACCCCAGCCAGTATTGCATTATTCTTCTTTGCCTCTTCTTAGAGATGGTGGATTGATTTCTCATGGTCTCTTGTTATTTTTGAGATATCTTTCTTTTCATAATTACTACCTGCAATTCTGTCTTCAAGACCTGTCCTTTCCTTTGTTCAATCTGTTGCATACACTTCCAGTGAAGGTTTTAATCTCCTGGATCTCTGTTTGGATCTGTCTCATGGATTCTGTTTTTCCCCTATGTTAAACATTTTTGGTCTCCATCTTTTTTCTAAGCTCATCCATTCTTTTATTTGTGTCTTCTCTATTATCTTTGATTTTAAGCATCATTTTTTTTGTACCTGAGAGATCATTTTCTCTGTAGTCTGTTCCACTTGGTTTTTTCTTCTGCTGTTATCATTTCAGGAAGTTCCAGTGTTTGACTTTAAATTTCATCTATCTCATTGAGTTCCATTCCTGTCCTGGATGGTCAGAGGTTCTGGGTCTGTACCCTGCCTCTGTGTCTTGCCATTCTCCATCTTTTCTTTTTTCTTTTATTTTGTCTGCTATACAGATGCACACCAACCTCCCATGATACACAGCATTATACATGCTACCACTAGCATTGAAGCCTCTCTCAAAGAGGCTCAGGGATGTAGTTAGCTCTTTATAGCAATCTCAAGAACCTACCTTCTTCTGATGTTTATAATTCTGTAATAGTGTCCATGTTACATCCCAGAGATGTGCTAGGTATGGAGTCACTCTTGGCCTCTAGATGTGGGGGCTGGGACTGGTCTTCTATTGGTGGAGTTCTCCAGAGTTCAACTGCTGTCACCTAGTTTTGCTTCAGATGCTTCCACATTACTGATCTCTCTGATTGCTTTGCCCTCAAAAGGTGTATGTATGTCTGTGTACCAGGTTGTTGTCCTGGGTCTTGGGATTCTCGCTGGTCTTATACTCTTCCAGCCAGTGCCACCATTGGGCAGGGTAATGGAGGAGACCTGGAGCAAGAACTCACTGACTTCTAGCCAGTCCCACTGTCTGGGTTGTAATGGTGGGCACAAAGTGCAAACCTACCTTCTTCTAGCCTACCTGCTCCCCAGGAGCAATGGAGGGGGCCTGGATGGTGAACTCAGTGTCTTCCAGCCAGCCCTTGGGGATGTATTGGAGGGGTGTGAAGCAGGAACTCACCATCTTCCAGCTGTCAGCCCTCCAGGGTGCAATGGAGGGGTACACAGCATGAACTCACTATCATCCAGTCGCCATCCCCCTGGCCCTGCAATCTATTGTGCTGAATTTTTAAAAAGTATTTGCTTTATCAGATTCCAAAACTGTCTGGTTTACTAATTCATTTACTTTTGCATTAAAGGAATATGTTCTTTATTAAGGTCTGGGCAATATCCTTCATGTTATAATACCATAATGCATACATTAGATATTTAATAAATACTTGTTAAAATGTGATGAATTAATGTATTTCCAGAAGAGAAAAGATTTAGTTTTGATTTAAAGAATTAAATCATAAGAGGTGGCCAATTTACACATAAATATTAACAAACAAAAATGAAATAGGAGAGTAAAGTTTACATAAAAGCTTGAAGAAAGTAAGACCACTTAGCAAAAATATAACACATTTGCTTTAGCCACTTTCTCTTCACTACCATCCTTAATTTCAGTCTCCCTGCATATCAGGAAATGAGCAAAACATTAATATATTTTCTGCCAGGGCATAACCCTCGTGACCTGGAGTTCAGCCATGATTGGAGTACTTGTTCCTAACTGCAATCTACTAAGTCTGGTCTTCATTGCATTTCTATCAGCCTTCTGGTCTTCTGAGATTTGACCTGAATCTCCTATCAAGCTACACATCTCCAAAACTTTCCAAACTTCTCCTGTGCAATACATTACATGGCCAGGTTTGTCACGGCGATGATACTACATATCTGGTATCAAAATTTGTCTTAGTCACTTCCCTTGCTGCTATGACAAAATATCTAACACCTACTTCTTAATGATGGAGAGGTTTTATTTTGGCTCACATTTTCAGTTCATGGTCAGCTACCTCCGGGGCGTAAATATCATGGTGCAAGGGTCTAGGTGAAAGCAAACTGTTCATGTCATGGTTGGCATGAAGCAGAGAGGTGGGAGGAGCCTGAGAGAGATATGCCATTCTGTATTATCCCCTGATGACTAGCCTTTGACCAATTCTCAGATCCTACATAAGGCAAAATCAAGTTAGGCTCTCCCATAATCCAGTTACCACTCAGACCCTGCCTCTGAGAGTATAAGAGTTTTGAGGGTCCTTTTTTATATAAACCATAACAGTATCATTGATAACAAATGATTCTATTAACCTGGCAGAGAGTACTGTACTTGAAATAAAGCTTCGGTTTGAAAGTTTGGCTTGAAATATGAATTATGTGCTCCTTGTTTGTGTGGTTTATGTTGGCCAAGATGAACCACTGATATTTTAATAGAGAAAGTGACATTATATAGTCACTCTATGGTCATTATATAGTAGTTTTAAAAAATCTGATTGCTATAGAAGGGAAGGCAAGTAAGAGAATAATGGTCAGTCTGAAAGAAGTTGTCAGACCATTAAAACTTTATTACAATTTTAGTGGAAAGGAAATGCCTCAAGTAAACCATCCCAAGACTTCTTTCTTTGTAGATACATATTTAGAAAGAAAGAGAATGAATAATGATAGAGTATTGTAGATATAAAAATAAAATAAAATAATATCCAAGTAAAGATAATTCTTCAGGCTGAAGTTAAATTTGGATGAATATAATTCCACCAAATTTTTGCTCTCATATACATCTATTGAAACCTTGTTTAAGTATTCTATTAGGAACATTGATTTCTTCACAGAAAACTTTATGAATCTATATTCATCCTGTAACTTTGCTTTTTCCCATTTTCTTTCCTAATGCATTCTGTTCTTAAGACTTGCTAATATCCTCAAAGCAGTGGTCACAGTTAGAACTCAGTTGCTCCAAGTTGAGCCAGTTACTTGGTCATTTTTAGTTAACTTGGCAAATTTCTACTTTTATTTTGGGTCTGTTCCTTTTATTTCTAAGAAGATAGTTCTATATGCTTGATTTTACATTTTTGGGCTACAGTTCATTGTAAGTCTAAGGTACTGAATGCAGGATTAGCTAGAATCTCATATTGAAGAAACTCAAGACAAATACAAGGACAACTTAGTATGACCTCTGAGGGAAAAACAAGATGAGACCTGATCAGAGATCCTGGAGACATTCAAACCATGCTCAAACCATAGAACAGATCAAACATAATTATAACATGGAGCCCGATCAAATGGAAACAGGAGAACATTAATGGAAAGAAAGTATGTTTTGAAGAAATAATAATTTAAGCAGGAACTGAATAGATTTGATTTCCAATCTAATTATCTATTTCTGAATGTACATATAAAGAACAATACATAAGTAGAATGAAGTTGGAAGATGATGCAATGCATCTACAAATGTGCTATAGTGAAGAAAAGTTCCATGTTTAAAAAAAAACTGGTCAGGGACGAGTTATCCTCAGATAATTACTTAGAGGAAGCGTTTTTGCGAATTTTCTTTTTTGTGCTGCTTCTTTTTTTCTAAATGTTGGTAGTGGAAGTGTATTCTTCAATTACAGAAGACAGAAACACATGATATTTAAGCTGTTTGGGAAGACTTCTTTGAGTCTTGTTTTATGTAACATATATCTTACATGTGGCAAAGGGAATGATTGTTTATTTGATACATTAAAAATATTGTATATTTCTTTGTGACTTGAGTTTAGAGGGTGCCTCTTCAGAAGATGATTGGTGGTGAGAGAAGTGTAAAGTATCGTTTGTTTTCTTTCAAAGATGTAAAATGTAATGGAAGAAAATATAGATTCATTGGACATACTGGTAGATTTTTACATATTTATTTTGATTAAAACCTTTTAAAAATATTTTCTACCATACAATATTGAAACTTTAATGTTGTGAAAGAAAGTAAAATAACTAAGAATATATCTTTTTGAAGGGAAGTTAGAAAATTGTGAGCAGATTGCACCCGGACCTGTTAAGGTCAAAGCACATAGTGTTGCCATAGACTTTGATAAGCAGCAGAGCCAGTATTCATCTACCTTTGTTTCCAATCAGCCTATGGTTCTTTTTCTCGAGTCAAATGGAAATCATGAATCAGCAAACTGCAGCTCTGCCAGCAGTCCTGAGGTCACCAGATGTCATTAGGTAATGCTGGGAGCCGACAGTTGACCCAGCCAGCTGCTGGTCACTGCTGCTCTGCTACTCCGAGTCATCACCACCAATGCCAGCTTGTGCTGGACCTCATAGGTAGACCTTATTGGGTGCTGCTATCTGCTGTTTGTCTTCATTGACTGCTGGTCTCTGGAGCGCTCTCCTGTTAACAGTTCTCAGTGTTTGTCTGACTTTAGAAAAGACTGCTCTGTCTACACTATTCAGGTTAAAAATCCCAAATAGATCTGATAGAACTTTGGAGCACATGCTATCCAAGAAATAAATCAGGAGCAGCTTTACAGGAATGCCATTGGGAGCTTCCATTTTCACAGGGCCTGTGCTACAGCGCGAGGGTGGGGGAGATGGGGGAGGGTTCACAAGAAGGAGCCCTGGAAGACTAAAGTGGTTGTGAAGTGCTGCTTGTATAGCAGCTGCAGGCCTGTCTGTGAGGGGCAGGGATGAAACAAGGAAACCTTTTAAAAGGGTTGCTGTGACTGTTGGTATGGAAATCTCTCTCTTTCCGATCTTCATCACCTAGGGTTCCCTCTCCCTTCTTCAAAAATGTGACAGTATTTACACAAGTGGTTAGAGTTGGGGAGGGCACCATGCTTCCAGGCTGCACTCTTTAGAGGAGAAAATGGCATTTTGACAGTCAGGAGGACACTGAAACAAATTGCCCCAGTCCATTAGGTTACAAGGCAGAGCAAAGGGAAGAGGGAGAGCCAGGTAGCTACTGGTTAAACCACCCCTACCCACTCCAGTTGGCAGAAGAAAAATGAATCAGACTCTTCTCATCTGTCTCACCTTCAGTCTTTCTCATATGTAAGTCCTCTAATTAACTAACCAATCAAAATAGGGTTGCAGTTTAGGATTTCTGCCCAGCCAATGAATGACCTCTGAAAAACTGTATGAAAAACGTAAGACATGAATAAACACCACCCACTCTCTCTTTACAGGATTCTCATTGTACAGAGCTGCCCTGAATTGATGTATATGTGTTTAATTCTTGTTCTCCCAAAGAAACGCTATTCCTTTGACTACTTTGTTAGTGTTCTTTTTTTTAAATTAAATTTATATGGCTAGGTGTTATAGCTCAGTAGCATACAAAAAGCCCTCAATTCAATCCCCAGCACTGCAAATAAATAAATTTATTTTTTAACTGATACATAAAAAGTACATGTTATTGAGGGTAATAAGTGTTGCTCGGTTCATGTATATTTTCATTGCTTTTTCTAATTAATAATCTGTAAGCTCACATTATAGATTTATAGTGAAAGTAGTCTATTTCATTTTCTGTACTTTTCTAATATAGATTTTAAGGCTTTTGGAGAGGTAAGATATGGTAGTGATGAGAGAATAAAACTAGCTGATGAGAGAATAAAACTAGCTAATGAGAGAATAAAACTAGCTGAATACCTGGTATAAGTAGCAGTAACTGAGTTATCTAGCATGATTTTGAGTCATGTCTCTGAAAAACTAAGAGAAAAGTAATTCATTGATAATGCTGGGTGGTGGAGTGTTTAGTTTTGAGGCCAAACAGGCAGTGGTTAAATGCTGTTTAGTCACAGAAAAGATAAAGACTTCAATCAGTGCTGCCATACTCTGTTGTCCCTCGAGATGCCTCCTGATAAGAACTGAATATTTATCACTTCCCCCAATTCATATGTTGAAGCCAGAACCTCAGTGTAATAGTTTTTGGTGACAGGGCTTCTGGGAGGTGGTCATACTTAGGTAAGAGGTTGGGGGACTGGAATATAATAGGATTAGTGCCCCTATGAGAGGAGAAAGTCCAAGGCCCCCTTATGTGTTATGTGAAGACACAATTAGATGGTGACTGTCTATAAGCCAGGGAGAGAAATCTTACAAGGAGTTGAATCAGCCAACACCTTCTTCTTGGGCTCCGGTGTCTCCAGAATCATGAGGAATAAATTTCTTCTTTTTGAACCATTACAAGTTGACCAACAGATATTGAAACTGAAATTAATATCCAATTGGTGAATTCTCTGTAACTCCTGTCATTTTCTTGTATTTGCGTGACAGTGGTACCACCTCATTGACAAATTTAAAACTTTAGAATATTTTTTCCCATGTGTTTTCTGGAGGAAGATCACTTTATTCAAAGCAAAACAAATATATGTCTAAAACATAAATCAAGCTCTATTTAACTTTTTAAAGTAACCATCTCAATCTAATCCCTGCAAATGTGTTATGTGTAAAATAGGTATCAGTTTTGTACATTTATGCTAAAGCCTAAAACAAAACACAGTTTGTAAAAAATTCTATTTAGCTTAGACAAGATTTCTTCTATAAATTTACTGGAGTGATTTATTTTTAATTTCTACTGCTTAATATTCAAAATGACAACATCTTAGTGATGCTAGAACAGTTTTACCAATTTGTTCAATAAAGAATATTATATTCTGGCTTCACTTAACTTAAAACAGAAAAGAAATAACATCCATGTGCTTATACATTTTTACTTTTATAAATATATCAGGATTAAAAGCTGTAACTTGATGAATTGTTCACAGGTGTTTGGCAGAAATGATAGCAGTTTTTTTTATTTTTTTATTTTTATTTTTTCCAGGATGAGGAACAAAAAAACAAAAGCAAGGACAGTACAACCTGGTCTTCCTGAGATCTCAGAGCATTTCAAAATAGTGAAAATGCCCAAATAGTCAGGAAGTTTTACAAAACCATGGTTTTGAGAAAAATATTAAGTTGATTAGCTCTGCACTTTTGAAAAGAAAATGTCCAGCAGATAAAATTTTAAAACAAAATAGACAAGTGACAAAAATACTATCACATATATAAACAATCTGAAAATAGCAATTAAACCTTTGCTACTACACTGTATAACTTGGGAGTACCCGATGATTTTAATTATAAGAAGGAAGTGGTAATGATTTCCTTTTTGAAACTTTACAAACTATGTGAGAGAACCTTTGATAAATTGGGGTTATACAGATTCCTCTTATCAGGTGCTGCCAGGCTGATGTGGTCTCGTACCTTTGCGAAACTGCAGTAGCCTGCCCCAGCCCACCTCCAGATTCTTCTTGTAACAAGTAGCACTGTGGATTATTTCATTTCTCCATTACCACACAGATCCAAAATCAGTGTCTACATGGATTCCTATCAAGGTTCTCCTGTAGCCCTCAACACAGTATCCAACCAACAGCGTGCACCATAAGCAGCAGCACACTCTGTCAGAAGATGGTGCACATTTGTAACCCCAGCACTCTGAGTGGCTAAAGCTGGAGGATCACAAGTTCAAAGATAGTTATAGTGACAGGGAGATCCTGTTTTAAAATAAAATAAAAATAAATAAAAACAAAAAGTACAACTTAAAAAGACTGAGAATGCGGTTCAGTATAAAAACCTTAGGTTTATATCCAGTACCAAAAACATAAATAAATAAGAAATGGCCCCTATCTCTCTTAGTAATTCTTATTGCTGAGGCAAAATATCTAACACCTAAAGTTAAAGGAAGAAAGGTTTATTTCAGCCCACAGTTTGTAGAGGTTTTAGTCCATAATCAACTGGTTGACTGGACTAAAACCTCTGGCTGGCAAGGTGGATGGCAGAAGGGAATTGCAGAGGAGAAACAGCTCATGGCAGGCTAAAGACGGCAAAGCAAGCAAGTGACAAACTATAAGTACTGTAACTAGCAACAAGCCTCTTTCTGTCCCTTATGTTGTATCCATGCTATCTGCCCTTGGAGTGAATAGCACTCACACCCTTAACCCTAGCACCATGAACTGTAGCGTTGCATCATGAATCAGTCACACACTCTAGCACCAGCCACCTCTGTAAAAGCCTGACCTATGACCACATGAGGCTTTAGAAACTAGGGCATCTAAACACAAGCCACAACAAATCACTAGTATCTTTGCCACTGGAATAAATTTTTTATGATGAAGGAAATAAAAATGTATTGATGACTTTAAAGCAATCATGTGTTAATGATGTGTTGACTCTTTTCACCAGTAAATGTTTATGTTTATTCAAATTTAGGAAATTTTAGGGAAAACCCTAAATGATAGGTATGTTATCTTTTTATTCAACATATATCACATGTTTCAAAACTTGTTAAAATTTTTTTTGAGGTGAAACTTTTTCTACTACAAAGTCTAGTTTTTATTACAAATATGACTGATGGCATTTATATATAAAATAATGATTTCATTCAGCCACTTTAAAATAACCCAGTTTTCTGAATATACCACCTGTCCTTTGTGAAATTTTCTTTAGCTCTTTCTGGAGTGAATCGCTAAATGGAAAGTGACTTTCACCTATGGAAACTCAAAACTTCAAATGGATCTACAAAGTCAACATTTGCATAAAAATAGTGAAAAAAGGTCTTAGCATTTTTTTCTCCTCAACATAGTCTAGTGGCTTTCAATATTTTTCTCATGTCATGAAAAAATACTTGATTCATGTAAGTTATTATTTCTGGCACTCTGATGTGAGCTCCTTTGATGTTTTGTTTTTTAAAAAACTAGTGTACCAATTCTTTTTAAGTGGCTTTTAATTTTTCTCAGTTTGCTTTGGGATTTGCAGTGGTAGAACCAATGGTGTTAGCATAAATATCCTGCAGGTAGCCTCCGTTCTCTATTCTAGCTATTTGTTTACATGAAAACTGAAACCCCGCAGTCTTTGAAAATCAACTGCTAAAGCAATCAAAGATTGAAGGATAGATTGATCTAACTATATCCCAAAAGTCATAGATGTCAAGAGGCAAGTCTATTCCAATGAAAGAAGTTAACTTTATTTCAGTGATCTTTTCTCTAGCACCTGTAATGCCTCATAATCCTAGTCAGTCTTTCTGAATAGCACCTGTTAAAAAGATGTGCCAGTGAATGAATATTTGAGCAAGCAATAATGTCTTCCTCAGCCAAAAACTTAAGTTCTATTGCAACAGCTGGCAGTAGAATCAGTGATCTGAAAGCCATTTGGAGAGCTGAAATCTGCTTTGATTGGGAGAATGTGCAGAGGCAGAACAGTGAACTGAATAAATGCTCTCTCTCACGAGGCCAAATTTCATGTTAGGACTGAATTGGATGGATTTATTACCACTCCAGTAGTACTAGGCAGATGGACTTTGGGGAAAGTGTTTTCTCTTTTCTTACTTATACCAAGATGAATTCTATTCCATATTTTTATCTAAATTTTATTCCTGTAAGAATAGACATATTTTTTGCTTTGTGTATTTTTTATTCATTTTTAGGTGAAAGCAAAAATGCATTTGGGAAATGAATTCCTAATCCTGTCATTCATCACTTAACGTTGGAGATACATTCTGAGATATGCATCATTAAGTGGTATTATTGTTGGGTGAAGCATCTAAGAGGATACTTACACAAACCTAAATGACATAGTCTGAACACTACACAGCTAGGCAATGTAATACAGTTTATGGCTTCTAGATTCTAAACCTATATAGAATGATACAATGCTGAATACTATCGGCAGTTTAACACAATAGTATTTTTGTAGTAAAACATAGGAAACGTACAATGTTGCAGTCAGAGTTTGCAAGGCAAACAAGTTAATATAGGACACATAATTTATAGAATTATTTTATAATAGTCACCCAAAGAGTTAAACAAAAAAATAATACAGGAAATCTGTTCATACACTAGAGACCCAAAGAATCCAGCTGAAAGCCTGGATCCCATGGCAATGTCCTGCATGAGTCCAACTGAAGAACTTGAGCCCATGACAATGCCCCCATGAGTCCAAGTGGAGATCTAGAGCCCACGACAATATCTCATGCAAGTCTGTTTCACAGATCTGCTCTGGGAAGGCCCAAAGGTCAGCAGTGGAAGCTAGAAAGTCTGCACCAATGGGATGAAGGATCTGTGCCAGCAGGCTGAGGGATCTGCACTGGAGCCAGGAAGTGACACTCAAAGTAAGGACCAGAACTCCTTCCAAAAAGTACCACAGCCTCAGCAACAATGAGGTCCAGAGCTCTTCCTTCTATAAGGCAAATTCATATCAGGAAGCTAGCATGACAAACTTCTCCTGGAGATTGAACAGCCAGGAAGCGATGCTCAAAGTAAGGACCAGAGCTCCCCCAAAGTGAATCATAGCCATTCTCAGCAACAAGGTACTGAGCTCCTCTGATGATGAGAACAGCCAAGTTCATATGAGGAAAGAAGTTTGACAAGTTTCTCCAGGAGAACCCATGGAAGCCAGAAAGGCAACAACATTTCTTCCTCTCCAGTTCTTTTTATATTGTTGGCAACAATCCTCAGGTGGGCCATTCACATGCAGCACCATGCTGATTCAGTTCAGCTGGGTTTTATAAGTTGCCCAGCAGTTGTCAATCCACCACATACAATAACAAATATGGTTTAAAGCATTCAAAACATGGTCCGCTTTCATAGGGCATCTAGCATGAATGGAATTTGTAAGACTGAAACTTGCTCTAGGTGACAGTGGGAAAAAGGAGACCTAAAACATTAGTATAAACTTTATAAACACTGTGTACTTACATTGCGCTAAATTTGTAAAAGATCTTTTTATAAAGAATTAACTTTAGCTGAATGTAAAACTTTATATACTTTAATTTTTCAACTTTTTGACATAGAGTAACACGATAAAAACAAATACATTGTATGGCTGCTGAAAATATGGTCTTTGTAATTTTATTCTATGAACTTTTTGCCTTGGTTACTTTTCTCTCATTTGTGAGACGAAACACCTGACACCCAAAATTAGGGAAGGAAAAGTTTATTTAGCTTATAGTTTTTAGAGGTTTCAATCCATAATCAGCTGGCTCCGAGGCAGGGTGGCATGGTACTGGGGCAACACTTCAAGGCAGCAGCCAAGCAAAAGCAGCCAGAATAAAAGCAGGGGTGGGGGATGGAGAGGGTGGTGCGGGGTGGGGGACAGGGAGGAAGCCTCTTCTCCCTTAGATTGTATGCAGACCACACCCTCCCCCCAGGGCAGTTGTGGCACTCACAAAATCTCCTTGCCCTCCTTTGCACAGGATAAGGACATTTACAAAGTAAGAACCCTGGCTCCCTTACACTTCTCAACTTCTCAAGTTGATACAATGTATCAACCATAACATTTCTTTTCTATTATTTATATATGTATTTATTTTTTACTTTTTGAAAAAATTTTTAACACAGAAACAAACATAAAAATTAACCCTGACTCACACAGTTTCAAGATCACCAATGTCATTGTCTTCCTTTTCCTCTTTATCTTTTCTCACTGGAAGGTTTCCAGGGGCAGTAACGTGCACGGAGCCGTCAGCTCCTATGACAGCAGTGCTTTCTTCTGAATCCCTCCCAAAGGACCTGCATGATGACTATTCTTGAGCAAGTATCCTTTTTTTTTTTTTTTTTTTCCAGTAACACATCTGTGTTGGGTTTGCTTAGTGTGTTTCTTTTTTCATCATAGGTTTTCTTGTAAGCAGAAAATATCCCATGAGCATTTCTTTTTGTTAATAAAAACCTACAGGGTTGGATCCAAGTTTGCAACCTCTTTATGGAACTTATTGAGGTCTATAACAGCTTCTGCTAAATGCTTGCATTGAATTTTCTTGTAGGTTCTTATCTTTCTTCCACAGTGGTTGCCTTTTCTCTTATCTCTCCCTCAGCTATGCATTACAATTCAAGTTCAAATGATGCCTTATTATCCAGTTTCTTAGCAAACAATTCCAGGAGCTTTTCTATGTCATTCTTATCCAATCCTAGGTTAAAGTTGTTTGCCTTTTCAGCCACAGTCTTGTTACCTTTTGGAACCTTCTCATTTTCAACAAGTACTCTGAAGTCATAGGTCACTTTTTGAATGTCTTCTGCCACATACCATTCATTATACTGCTTGGTGATATCACCCCAAGCACAAGAAAACTTCTGAAGCATATATAGAAGTTGGAAGCCTTCCACGATATCAACAGTGTTCTATACATGCGTTCTTCAGTTGCCACAGTAGCCTGGGAACTGTTTTTGTGAGTCGCTTTTAAAAGTTGCTGTGGCTCCTTGATCAGTTGATTGTATTAAAGAGTTGGTGCCTGAAGGGAAAAACACCACATTGGTGTAGGAACGAAGATTACCAATTAAAGAAGGATGTAGAGGAATATTAACAACAACAAGCAAATCTTTAAACATATTCTTCTCCAAGCAATACTTCTCTATTTTACTGGCAAAGTATTTCATGAAGACCTCTTGGGAGGAGAGCTGCACTCTCTTTCCCTTCTTATAGTTCCAGTAGGGGATTGGAAGCGTCTGCTTTTTGGTATACTCAAAGGCCCAGAGTTCTCGCTGTGCCCTCATTGAGTGTTTCAGTATCCAGCCTGCAACAGTCAGACTGTTTTTCTGACCTTCAATAAGCCTTGAAACTTGGTATTTACAGTATTCAGTTCCATACGAATGAAAGGCCTTTCCCACATTCATTCCCAGAATAGGGAGCTTTTATTCCCACTGCAGATGTGCTCTGGTGAGTAATTTTCCACCACTACCAGCTTCTCTAGATTTTCTAAAAATTCTCCTGTTACCTTTACATCTCTACGAAAAAACTCACCACTCGCTTTCATATTATGGAATGAAAAATAATTTAGGAATTTTTTAAACCATGCAGAGCTAGTCGTCACATCAACATTACTGTCGAATCTGTTTTTTTCTTTTAACATAGAAAACATTTTCTTTGATCATGCTCGTCAGGGTGCTGAGGCAGCTCTCTTCTTTGTTTGGCCTTCAATCCTCATCTTTAGAAGTTGCTCCATATCTGATAGAAGTAGTTTGTGACCTTTATTTCCATTGCCTTGAATGAAGCAAATCTTTTAACAACTTCTGTCACTTTTTTCTTGTTCTTCATGATTTTAGCTCAGGTAGAATGGACACCTGACTGTTGAGGTGAGCCATTACTGACAATATTAGCAGGGTATTTTGTGTGCTTAAAGACCACTGTGAACACTACAACTGTGATTAATTCAAGCATAAGAGAAAATGAGGTTGCCAAGATATTCAATAAACATGAGTTGTGGGAGGATGTTGCCAGCATATTTTAGCATACTTTTCTCCTTCTTTTGTTAATAAGGAGAAAAACTATACTCTGAAATAATGATAAATGTATGCCATAACAAATGCGTAAACTAGTAACATAGTTTATTCATTGTAATTGTCAAGTATTATGGACTGTACATAGTTATATATGCCTCACTTTTATATAACAGGCAGCACAGTAGTTGTGTTTGCACCAGCCTCACTGTAAACACCCAAGCGATGTGTTGTGTTTTAATGAGACAAGGGCTATGAAATCAGCAGATTACAGGAATTTTTCAGCTCCGTTGTAATCCTGTAAGACCATTGTCACATACATAGTTTGTCATTGACCAGAATGTCGCAGTACAACACGTGGCTATAAATATATTTGTCAAATGCAGTGCTTTGCTTGCACAAGAGACTTCTGACAAATTAGCAAGGCTAAGAGTCCTTACCAGGAAATGCAACAAATTATAGATTTTCTGAAACTAGAACAGGGTTTAAATTATCCTGTCCAGTGGCATTTAACTTATTCCAGCACAGCATCTATTGTAAGAGTGTATAAATGGGGGAAGATGACCGGGGCGGGGAGGGCACAAGGCTCCAGAACAGCCACTATCACATCAATCAGGCTAATTTCATTTACATTTGTTTTGAAATTTTGGTTTTGTAAATTCTATCTTGTAGTCTATTTTTAAAAGAAATCTATTGTTAAAATGTGTATTGAATGGGTCATAGTGATGTACAATTGTAATTCTAGCACTCAAGAGACTGAGGCAGGAGGATTGCTGTGAATTTGAGGCCAGCCTGGGCTACATAGTAAGTTTAAGGACACCCTGCACTACACCAGGAGAGCCCTTCTACAAAGAAGTGTGTTTTAGGTTTTCTATCATTTAATTTAAAAAAGATGGTAAACAAAAGTATCTGATGTAATTTCAGTAATATTGACTTAAAACCTAGTAATTACTATAATTTCTTTCTTTTTTAAAGAGATACATTTTTTTTGTCTTTCTATTACCGTCAGTGGCCTCTCCTCACTGTAACATCCCTTTTGCAGCTTCTGAATCTTTTTTTTTTAATATTATCTTGCACAATCTCTAAAATATAACAAAGCTGCCTTAGTTACTTTCTTGTTACTGACTCAAAATATCTTATATCCACAACTTTAAGAGTGGAGAAATTTATTTTTGCCCATAGGTTCAGAAGTTTCAGTTCATACTTGGCTACATCCAATGCAGAAAAGGCACAGTGGAAGGGCCTGGCACAGTGCAAAGCTGCTCATGTCATGGAAGCCAGGGTGTAGAGAAAGAGGAGAGGAACTGAGGAGGAGGATACATCCACCCCCAGTAACCTGCCTTTCTGGACCAGCCACCACCCTCTAACATCACATTCAACTAAACACTCCCATGAGCCAGTCACCCTCCAACAGTCCTGTCTCTGCCTATGTGAGTGAGAATTTTGGAGTCATGGTTGATCTAAACAGTAACGTTTGCCAACTCTAAACCACTTGCCATATTACCGTATGGAGGTATTTATGAAATATGTTGGAATGTCTTGAATTTTGCACCCATCATTATTTGAACTGGTAATGATCTGTACTGCTCAAAGTGTGTGCATAAACCACCTGAAGTCTCTCCGCTATTGTTAGTAGCCTGAAAGCAAACAGAGAGCTGGTGTCAGTAGAAACATCATCTCTGTTATGCCTTGTATCTAGATGTCCCCATAAAGCCCCACGCACTCATAGGTGAGGATTTTCAGAGGCGGCAGGATCTAGAGTGTGTTAATATACATTTAGAGTATGTGATTACTAATTCTGTCCACTGAGTGGTGCAGCATAGTTCTTGGGATGGAGAATGGGAAGGCCCACCCTGGGTGAGAATGGCGCCAACCAACAGGCTTGAAACCTGAGTGGAATAATAGGAAAGGAAGGCTCCGTGCTTCCTGCTTCTCTGCCTCCTGCTGGCCCTGCCACAAACTGTTTCTCCCCGGCCACGCCCCTCCGCCATAACAGCATATTGTAAGCTAAGATAAACCTTCCTCCTTTAACTTAGAGGCATTCAGTATTGTGTCTTAGTGACAAGAAAACTAACTAAGACAACCTCTCTCATTGAGCATGCTGGTTAGTTTATTCGAAGTTTCCTTTTTCGAAGCAAGAATTTCTTGATGCTATTGATTTGCATTCTGAAGTAATCTCCTTGTATCTTTGTGCATATCACATGCCCATCCATTATTTGAGATTGACAGGGTCAAAAGATTGGCAGCCCTGTTGAGCAGAAAAAAGAGTAGCTCCAAAATGGAAGTGGGAATTTTATAGGAAGAAGGTAGAACACTATTTGGAACAGGCTTGTCTCATAAATTAACTACTCATGTAATCAATAAACTAAAACACAACATCAAGCAAAACAAAATATGGGTTTATATTGCAGGCATTTCAAAATATATATTGTATTATAATTAACATACCCTAAGAAGATGAGGTTATCGTATTCATGTCAAACCTATGAGAATCCAGCTTCTACTAAGTTCACAAAGCAAGCGTGCAATTAAATGGATGTGCAAATCTTGTAATCCCAAACCCACAGAGTTGACATTAAAATGTAGTAAGTTGGAAGAATCATCGTTTATCAAGGATTTGAGGGAAAACTTCTGTGAGAAAGAGGGAGGTAAGAAAATATTTTCCTTGGAGTTGAGAGTTAACATTTCTTAAGGGTTTGGGAAGGTTTTTAAGATGAACAATGTGGCTGAAGAAGAAAATCGTACAGGCACGTAGAGATCAGCATGTGGTAGTCATTGAAGCCTCTGCTTTTACTGTTGTTAAACCAAAAATTCACCAGGTAAAGTTAAAGAAGGAAGACTTTCTTCAGGGTATTAAAAAAAAGAAGACTGGATTCAATTCCACTGAAACAAAAGGCAAGAGGGAGTTTAAACACTGGATGTGCTGGTGGAAAAATACTGGGGTGTGTTAGGGTGGAGATGCAATACCAAAAGTGCCTAATGCATGGAGATATTCCTGTGTTTGCAAATGATCAGGCTATCTGTGCTTGTTGATTGGTATTACCCAAAGGAAAAGTAAACTTTCCTTTACCTTCATGACAGAAGGTAGCTTTACAAATTAGGAATAAGTTGCCCTAACCAAAGTTGTCTTGAATTCTTTTGACCAG
>RJWM01033307.1:0-20763 GCA_004363535.1 Dasyprocta punctata
AGACGGCACCTCGATTCACCCCATCTAGGGGGAGGTCCTAGGTTTGAAGACTAGACAGGTCAGGGAGAGACATTAGACAATGTGTCAGGCAAAATTAAGGAAGTGCACACTCTAGAGCCCGGAATGTAGGCCCTCAGGAGAGTACCCTGTGGTGGGTGCGGGGCACCCTCAGGATGATGACCTGGGTAGGCTGAGCGCTCCTGCTGTCTGTCCCTGCCCCTCTGGTGGCTTAGGTCAAAAGGCAGATGTCTGTGTGGATATGAATTTAGGGATGGTTTCACACTTAATGGGGCCTGTCCCTGGGACAGGGATCTGGGAGTTATAGTGCAGCTGGGCCCACGTACTGTGCAGGCTTACTGTGTCTTCAAGACTCTGGGGGATTTTTTTTTTAAAGTTTCCTGGAAGAGAAAAAGGCATTGTAACCTTGGGTATCTTGTGTCTAAAGCTTCAGTTTTTCTTAAAGTAGAATTTTAAAATTACAGTTTTCCGTATCTCTTTCTTACCTATCTTTTTTTCTGTCCTGACTCAACTGACATCCAATAAACTATACATAGAGTGAATAGTTGATAAGTTTGGAGATACTGAATGTATCCATTACTCCCAGGTGGTCGGTCGGTTGATCGCTTGATTTGTCCTTTGTTTTTGCAGTTCAGAGCCTGGAACCCAAAGCCTTGTCATTGTATCTCTCATACTTTTCCTCAGAGAGCCTCTCAAATTTTAAATGCCTCAGGCCCCTCAGAATTATGGATTTGCTCATGTACAGAAAAGCTCCAGGGAGAACAGTGCTTCGAGAGTTACCTCAGACTGCTGCTGTGGTGGCTCCTGCCTCTAAGCTCACACCCTGGGAGACTGAGGTAGTTTCGCTCACACCCTTGTTTTAGAAGGCTGGATGAGTTTACCAAGCATCTGGTCAACATCTTACTGCCCACCTCTTTGACATTCACTTAACAAACACTGGTCAAGAGCTATAATATTCAGGCTATTTTCTGGGTGTCCTGTATAGATAAATCATAAATGGATTTTTAAAGTCACTTTTCTCGTGGAGTCTCCTTCTTGGGTAGGGAGATAAGTCCAGACAGTGGAATGCTGGCAGCTGGTGGGGGGACCTCAATGCCCTCACGTGGCCAGGGAAGACCCTGTAAGACAGCGGTGTGTCAGTTACTTTTCTCTTGTTGCTGAGACAAAATACCCGATACCCAAAAAAAGGGAAGAAATGTTCATTTAGCTCACAGTTTGTGGAGGTTTCAGTCCCTAATCAGCTGGCTCCAAGGCAGGGTGGCTCATGGCAGAGGGCAACAGTTCATGGCAGCAAGAAGCAACAAAAGCAAAAAGGGAAGAGCACGAGAATAAGCTTCTTCCCTTCCCTTATATCGTGTGCAGGCCACCTGCCCCAGGGTGGGTGTAGCACTTACACCCATAATCCCAGCGTTGGACCATGAATTAGTCACACTCTACAAGCCTGCCTTCTTGACTGCCTGAAGCTTTGGGGGGCATCTAGCGACAGACTATAACAAGTGGTATTTAAGCCCCATGGCCAGCGCAGGCATTAGGCTGGAAGTTGAGCCAGTGAGTCTGGGCAGAAGGGTCCCTGGGAGGAGCAGAAGCACAGAGGCCCTGTGGGCAGTGAGCCTGGCACCTCTGGGATGTGGGTGAAGTTGAGGTGAGGGGAGTGAGCTGGGGGGAGGTATAGCTTGTGGAGGCTTCCAGGCCATTGTAAGGATTTGGACACTTTTACTTTTTAGGGATAAGGTTTCATTATGCTGCCCAGGTTAGCTTGCTTGGCAGACTTTTTTCAGTACTGAGAATTAAATCCAGAGCCTTCACACACTCAGCTACATCCCCAGCCCTTTTTTATTTTTTTATTTTGAGATAGGGTTTCCTGGAGGTACTCAGGCTGGGCCAGCTCATTTTCACAGGCTAGGCTTGAATTTGGTGATCCTCCTGCCTCAGCATCCCATAGTGCTGGGATTGCAGAATATACCGCCATGCACAGCAATTTAGACCCTTTTATTCTGCGAAAGATGGGAAGCTGGTGGATAGCTTTGGGTTTTAGGATCACTAACCGATTCTATGTTGAGAATAGACTGGGAGAAGGAAACCTAAGTGGGAGGAAGTATTTATCCTGGTTCAGGCCAGATTGTGGCTGTTTGGACTACGGCAAGAGTGCTGGTAAATAGCCCAGTTCTGGGTACATTTTAAAGGTAGGGAGAATCATTCATTTAGTCTTCAGTCATCATTTTTGCTTGTTCAGTAGGTGCCAGGTATTGTAGATAGACTCAGGTGAGGCTGTGACCTCTCCCCCAGAGGTGTCCAGAGTCCAGCAGACACAGATGACTGGCCAGCAGCTGGCTGTGTGCAGGACTGCCCCCTGGATGTCACTGGTCTCCAGGTTCCTCTGTCCTCCCCCAGCCCCCGCCCAGCTCTCCCACCACCAGCCTTGGGACCCTTGCCTCTCAGCACTGTGTTCATGGGCTCCAGAATCAGCACTCCCCTCTCTTTCCCCTCTTTCTCCCTAGACCATCCCTGAACTCGGCTACTTAGGCTAAAAGTGTGTCTCATTGCTGAGACAAAATACCTGATGCCTAAAATTAGGGAAGGAAAGGTTTATTTCTTACAGTTCTTGGGGGTTTCAGTCCACACTCAGTTGGCTTCAAGGCAGCGTGGCGTGGCGGGGCAGCCATTCATGGCGGCTGCAAAACAGCAAGGTGTGAACCAGCAAGAGAGAGAAGACACGTCTTCTTCCCGCCCTTACTTACACTGTATATCAGCTCCACCCCTGGGCAAGTGCAACACTCACACCACCAATCCCAGCACCAGACAATAAACCAATGACAAATGCTAGACTCAGCTGCACCCATGCCATGATTACATGAGACTTGGTGGGGCTATGGAAATATAAACCATAACAGCTATCAAGTGTTCTCACTCAGCCAGACTCAGGGTCTGGCTCCTAAGTCTGTAAAATTTTAGTTGGACAGGAAAAACCTTAAAGGAATAGATACAAGAAGAGAAGGCATGGCCAGTTGTAGTTGCCCATGCCTATAATCCTAGCACTCTGGGAGACTGAGGCAGAAAAATCAAAAGTTTGAACCCAGTCTGGAAGATTTAGTAACTTAGCTCAAAGTTTTAAGAAAGGGCAGAAAAAGAAAAAAAGAGTAAAGGATTAGAGTGAGGGCAGAGGGAAGTGACTTTGCATAGTACCGCAGCTCCTTTGTGAAGCTGTGGGCTCAGCAGAACTGTCGAGCACCATGGGGCTGCTCAGTGCCTTTCCCTGGAAAGCTCCAAGGAGAGACATCTTTCTAGACTCGCAGTTTCAGGTGTGGACCAGCTCGCAGGCAGATTGTCCCCTCCCCTGTTCCTCACACACAGACAGGCCAGGGCACCCAGGCCAGCAAGTCTGCTGGCAGGCAGCACCTCTGGAAGGTAGCCTTTGATCCCGCCTTGGCAGTGGGGAAAGGTCAGCTGAGTGGCCAGTGTGGCCCTGGTTAGGCGATCTGGTTACAACTCAGGTGGCAGACAGCCACCTGGCTTACCTGCCCCTGCATCAGCAGCTCTCCTGTGGCTACTCCAGCCCCAGGAGCAGAATGATTGCTCCCCACCTCGAGCCTTCCCGTCTCACACCCAGTACTCTTCTATGGTCTACTCCTATCCAGTGGTCGAGGTTTAGCCCAGGGTCCTGACCACCCAGCCTGGATTGACCCCTTGTCCTCTGAGCCCACCCTTGTCTCTAGTACAGCTGGGTCTGTTGTGTGGCACCTGTCCCCCAGTGAGGTGCTGAGCTCTTTGAAAGCAGGGAGCCTGTTTTGGTTATGTCACTGATAATATAATCAAGGATACCTGGGGCTTCTACAGTCCAGGGTCTTGCAGCCACAGCATCTGCCCACTGGCCAGAGTCAGAGCTGGGGGTGGAAATGGGGTCTGAACAGTTTCTTTACCTGGTTGGTTTTTGCAGGAGGTAGGCTAAGCAGGGCTCTGTCACAGAGCTGCACCTCTAGTTCCGTTTCTGCTATCCGAGTGGTGACCCAGGCCTCTTCCCTGGTTGCACTCGGGATCTCAGCATGTAGAATGCCTGTGCCCTTGGTTAGCCACACATGCAAGATATCTAACAGGGCTCTGACCATTTCCAAAAGCCATGGGAACCTCACATGTGACGACCGAGGGCCAGATACTTCCCAGAGCTGCCCAAGTGTGCAGAAGGCCCTGGGTGACACCAGAAGGGAGAAAGGAATGATGCCAGGGCCCCAGGGGGCTCTGGAGGCTCCTTCAGCTGTAAGTGACCAGCAGCTTGCATTCCCTGTAACCTTTGTGTACTCAGGTCACCAGTCCAGCCAGTGAGACCGTGGCTTCCTCTTGCTCTGGGGATCCCTGTGGTCCAAGGATGGCAGGCTTGGGTGAATCCTCACCCAAGTCTCCACTCAGGGCAGGCAGAACAAGGAGAGGTCCCACCGGGAAGCCACTTTTGTTTCCCTTTCTTCTGTCTCTTTTTCTCGCTAAGAGACCATCCTATTTCTACAGGTCGCAATGAACTGATTGCCCGCTACATCAAGCTTCGAACAGGAAAGACCCGCACCAGAAAGCAGGTGGGCTGGGAGACAGGCACGGCCTGGGTACAGTACCCCAACTCCAGCTTGCTCCCAGGGGCCTGACTTGACCTTCCTCCCTGGTGGCTTTCATTTACTCAGTCGATGCACAGATGAGGGTGGAGGGCCGAGGCTGGGGGAAGTGCTGCTTGGAAGGTGAGAACAGGAGCCCTCTCTCCCTGCTGCAGGTCTCTAGCCACATCCAGGTACTGGCTCGACGCAAAGCCCGTGAGATCCAGGCCAAGCTCAAGGTAAGGCAGACAGCGGCAGTGGGAGGGGGTGAGCCAGTGGGGCTCCTTGCAGCCAGCATCCTGAAGGTGGGGCTCTTCTCCCAGGAGGGAGCGTCTCCCTGAGGGCTCGAGGGTTGGCTGCTTGTGTGCTGAGCCCAGGGGCTGCTGGAGGACAGTCAGGGTGAGCCTGAGATCACTCTCTGCTGGACCTCAGGGTCTGGTGTGTGAGCACCAGGTGCCCGAACCCTAGTGACCTGCACTAGGCTCCTCCTGGGCCACACCCCGTGGCTTCAGCTCAGAGGGGCTCATCTGGCTCAGAGCAGCTGGGCTGCCCTCCAGGCCCCATTCCTTGAAGACTTCCTTGAGTTGCTGGGCCTCTCCAGACCCTCAGCCCCGGCCCTCGAGAGTGGCAGGGTTTGGTGGTGTTGCAGTAGGGGCTGTTGGAATTCCTTGCTGTTCTCGGGAACTGACAGTTCCTTTGCCTTCCTGCAGGTCTGCCCACCTGCAGAGCCTCTGCTGATGGGGCTCCTATAGGGAACGCTGGCCTCCTCCTCTCTGGAACCAGGGGCCTTTTTGGTGGTCGCTAGGCAGGAGTGGGCTAACAACAGAGGTATTTACAACAGAACTTGTGTAGCCAGTTGGGTGAATCTAACATGTGGGCCATTGGATTAAACAAGTAGTTCATAAGGTTTTTAAAAATTTTTATTCTTTATTTATTTTTTTGAGACAGGTCTTGCTATGCAGTTTAGGCTGGCCTTGAACTTACTATGTATTGCAAACTGGTCTTGAACTTGTGGAGATCCTCCTGCCTCAGACACCCAAGTGCTGGGATTACAGGTGTGTGCCACCACACCCAGCCACACACACACACACACACACACACACACAATTTAAAGCTGTACAAGTCCCTTTTAGCTTTTTCCTCAACAAAATCTCACCCAAGTATGCTGAGGAGCTGTTCTGCTTATAGCTAGGTTGGTCAGGAGCAGGCCAGAGAGCCTCTACAACCTATGTCTGTACTAAGCAAGAACCCCAGGGCACCTAAGAACACAGTTAAAGAGGCACAGACATAGATGATCTCACAAGTCCCAGCTGGCCTGTAGTCCGAGGCCCTGCCAGTGGCCTCTTACATCAAGTTGGTGGGAACTGTAGACCTTGCTTGCTCTTAGCAAGCCACGCCTACCACCAGCCCAGCTGTCACCACACCCTGAAGCAGTGGCCAGGCACCTTGTTCCTCTGTTCCTAGGACAAGTGGCCTGGTCACAGCTGTGGGCCTTGCCTAGAGCCCTGTTGCTCCTCATATCCTCTCTGTCTGCCTCCAGTTCACTGGGACCCTAGCAGGTGGCAGGGTGGAGGACAGACTTTCCAGTGGTGTGTTTAGAGCAGCCAGGGGAAGGGTTAATTCCTGTGGGGCTGCTGTACTGCCATGTGTGGTTCGGAGGGTTACATGCACCCTTCCCCAGGCTCTCATTTGGGGTGAAGGACAGCTGTTTGTGGACTGCTAGACCGGAGCCACAAACCCTCTAACATGGGCAGACTTCCATATGTATGTATGTTTTCCAAGTGAGAACAATCTGAGAATTTTGTCCTATTATTGAAGAGTACTTGGATCCAAAGTGAGCAAGTGCTGGGTAGACAGCGAGGCCAGGTAGCCATCTTCGGGCTGTGACCATGCTGTCAGCCCTGTCTTTCCCTCCGAAGCCACAGGTGCATAGACAGGTCACACAGCCTCCTGGGGCTCCTTTCACCTCCCACATCCACATGAAGTAACAGTGATACAGTAGGGTCACAGTTGAGGTTCCCTCTCCTGGAGCATTCAGCAACTCCCCAGCTCGGCTCCTGGCCACTGGTGTCCCTCTCTGTCCTCCCTTCTACTTCCTCCTGACTTGTAGCTAAGCCGCTGAGGATGTGGTTTCCTGAGCCCAGTCATTTGTTTGGCCCAGGGATCCGGGAAGGGATGCAAGTTGCTGGCATGCAGCGGGTGGAGCTGTCCGGCCTCACCATGCCGGGGTTGATCTCAGAGTCTGGCGCACAGCCTGCCAAGTTGTTCTGTCTTTGAAGGGAGAGGCCAGGGTAGAGGTGCTGTACCACTGAGCTGTGTCCACAGCTCCAGCCTCAGGTTCTTCACCTTATAATGGGGTTCCTGCTATTCCCTATCCTCCTGGGAGTTAAAGTGGGTAACATGCTTAGAACCTTCCATGTACTGTCATAGGCCACACCCTGGGTCAGTCTGCTGGGTGCTGACTTCACAGCCAAACAGTGCTGGGTGCTGGGTGGGCACCTCTGAGCTTTGCAGCCGCTGTACTTCATACTTGTTTTGGATTAGGGCTCTCGTGTGGATTGGGGAGATGATCCAGCCACGGGCACTTGTGAGCCGCAAGAATCCCCGCAGTTCTCAACTTCTGTAGCACTCAAGGAATGCCTGGGTCTACCAACTTAGGGTTCATTTTGCTTTTTCATTTTAGACAGTTCATCATAGCTGGGGGTTTAGCTTGGTGATAGAGTACATGCTTAGCATGCATGAAGCCCTGGGTTCCATGTCCAGGACACACATGCACGCACGCACACACGCACGCACATTATTCATCATAAAGATTCAGAATTTCTAGTCTGAACTCTGGAGTTAACCTAATCAAGCCATTTAGCACCTGTACAACTGCATGTGCTAAATAGCACTTATGGTATCAGTCTATATGTGGGGTCTTATTATGGACACAGGTGATATTCCCATTAGGTTTTTTGAAATAGAGATTGTGTCTCATCAGTTTTAAAGACGCTTAGGGACTGTGGAGCCCAAGAGGGAAACCACTGGTTTCTACAATTACCACATTGTTCTGGTATTTATGTTTGGAGGGCCAGGTGGAAACCAGGGCCTTGCACCTGCTAGGCTCCACCATGGAATGACCTCCCCCAGCCTGATATTGTTATTATCAGTGTCACACCAAGGGCTTCCTGAACATTTATGTATCCAGGGCCTATGCAGGCTGAACCCATTGTTTGGGTTCTTTAAACCCATAGGGGGCAGATGGTGGATGTTGACATTCTGACACTTGAAAGGTAGTTGAGTCCCAGGGTGCCTACTGTGCAGGGGCACTGTGGGGCAGGACTAAGGCAGGTGGGGCCACAGGGCACTATCCTTTACCTCAGAGAGCCCACGTGGCCAAGGATGATCCTTTCTGTACACTGAGAAGTTACCAGCAGTTAGTTATCAGCATCTACACCACCGAAGTGCTGAGGTTTAGGGGTGCAGGAGTGAACAAAGGTAAAGGTTCTCTTTTTTTTTTTTTCTTGGTACTGGGGATCGAACTCACAACCTCGCACCTGCCAGGCAGGTGCTTAGGCCACTGAGCTAAATCCCCAGCCTTATTTTTTGAGATAGGGTCTCACTATGCAGTTCAGGCTGGCCAACTCACTTTGTACCCCAGGCTGATCTTGAACTCACAACGATCCTCCTGTCTCAGCCTCCCGAGTGCTGGGATTAAAGGTGTTACTTTTTTTTTTTTTTAAACAAAAGAAAAGTAAAAAACCAAAGCAAAACAGTTTCACAACTGGCCAATAGGAGAGTAACAATAATCAGCACATTGCATATTATTATATTCACAGCAGTTGTTTAGGATAAAAGATATATCCACGAAACATTGTCCAGAAAATTATTAACACAAAACTTTTGCCTCAGTGAATCAAGAGAAACCAGCTATATGACTATCTTTTTTGTTATGATTGCTCCATGTTTATTTTCAAATAAACATTTCGCATTAAAAATGAAATCTGAAGATGACCCTGTGAAAACTACTTTTCACTCAAAATTCTTTCTCTGTAACTGTTTTAACTAATTTTTTATATACATAGATTTTTTTTCAGTTTGTCACTCAAGTGCAACAATGCGATGGTTACATATGTGTGACTTAGTTCACTGAGAAGTATATTTTCAATACTCATCCATTTAAGAGTGAAAATGTCTACTTTATCATTCTTTATAGCTGAGTAGTATTCCATTATATAGAAAAATCACATCTTTTTTGTACCTTCCTCAGTCGAGGGGCATTTAGGTTGTTTCCAAGATCTAGCTATTATGAACTGGGCAGCTATAATCATAGGTGCACATATATCACTGTGGTAGGATGTTTTTAATTCTTTTGGGAAGATACCCAGAAGGGGAATAGCTGGGTCACATGGGACCTCCAATCCTAGCTTTTTGAGGAATCTCCACACTGACTTCCACAGTGGTTGCACCAGCCTGCATTCGCACCAACAGTGGAGAAGTGTTCCTTTTTCTCTACAGCCCCTCTAGCGTTTGTTATTGGTTGACTTCTTAATGCTAGCCATTCTTTCTGGGGTGAGGTGGAATCTCAGTGTTACTTTCATTTGCATCTCTCCAATGGCCAGTGCTGTTGAACATTTTTTTCACATATTTTTTTGCTGTGTGTGTTCATCTCAGATGCCCATTTTTGGATTGGGTCTTTAAATCTTGGATGACTGATCTTTTTAAGTTCTTTATAGGTTTTCAATACTAATCCTTTATCTGAGGGACAGCTGGCAAAGATTTTCTCCCAGATTGTGGGCTGTCTCTTCACTCTGCTGGTGGCTTCTCTTGCTGTGCAAAAGCTTTTCAGTAGGACAAGATCCCATTTGTTGATTCTTTGCGATAGTTCCTGTGCAGTCTAAAGTTGATTTTTGTTGTTCTTAATTTTCCCTCTCCCTTTTCCCTCCCCTTCCCCCTCTGTCTCCACCTCTCCCTCTCTGTTTTTTGGAGTTGGGGATGGAACCCAGGGCCTTGCGCATGGTAGAACACTTTGGTAGTATGTGCGAACCCTGGGTTCTACTCCTAGTACTGAATGAAAAAAAATGTAGTCTGGCAGATGACCACCAAGGCCCTTTTAATCTCTGATGACATAGGCAGGGCAGTATTATACTGCTGTGACAGAGAGGAAACTGATCAGAGAAACCAAGTGACAGTCCAGGACAAATCAGTAGTGCTGCACAGACTCAGCTGCTGACGCCCAGGCCTCCCTGGCCGTGGGCATTGGACCAGCTTCCCTCACCCCTAGGCCAGCTGCTGCCTCGCCTGGACCTGCATGGTGCCCTGCTGAGGTCCTCCCTCCCACTGTCCCCCCAGGATCAGGCAGCTAAGGACAAGGCGCTGCAGAGCATGGCTGCCCTGTCGTCCGCCCAGATCATCTCAGCCACCGCCTTCCATAGGAAAGTGGCCCTTGCCCGGGGCCCGGGCTGCCCAGCCGTCTCAGGGGTAAGTGGGGCAGTTCCCTGCCCTCCGACCTTCTGTGAGCCAGGAGCAGAGCCCAGAGTGTCAGTTTTTCTCACTTGAGTCCTTTCAGGCCAGGAGTGCCATGGGGGAGGAGGGTACCAGGCCCCCAGGGCTGGCCTGAGTCACAGTTTGGCTGATGGAACCATGTTGTTGGGGTCCTTGATAGTGACCCAGTCAGCCTTTAATGACAGCAAAGTGGCCAGCCATGAGCTGACAGCCGAGTCGTTCCAGTTCACAGATGAGGAGGCTGAGGTCCAGGGAGTAGAGCTGACATGCAAGCCCTGAGGAGCCGCCACTCAGCCTGAGGCCACTCCTCCTGCTCAGGGCCCCAGCACCGCCTCGCTCCCGGTGGAGGAGAGCTCGTGCCTGGGCACTGACCCTGGCTCCGATGTCACATTTCCCAGCCCCTCAGCTGAGGCCAGGTTGGGTACACTCTGCAGAAGCGTTCCTGCTTCCGGGGCTGTGTCCTCACTGGGTCTTCGAGGATATAGGGACCAAGAGAGTTGCCCTAGGCACATGAGGAACGGATAGGCCCTGTAGTCTGTGTGCCCCTTGTCCCTCATATTTCAAAGATTTCTCCAGCAAGCACTGCACATCAGGCTGTTAAAGAGATGTGACAAAAAGTGATCATATGGGCAAGTAGGTTTGGGACATGCAAATTTTGTTTTGGTGCTGGGGATGGAACCCAGGGCCTCATGCATGCTAAGCGCACGCTCTACCACTGAGCTGTGTCCTGAGCTCCTAGATAGGTTTCTTGACCCCAGGCCAGTGATGGCAAACCTTTTAGAGACGGAGTGCCGGAACTACAATCCAAAACCCACTTATTTATCGCGAAATACCAACGCTACAACTAAACCTGAATACTGCGATTTTAGTTTAGAAAAAACAACTGTTTGTGATGCTCAGCTGCTGGGGCAGTTTGGCTTGTGTGCCCACCAGAAAGGCTCTGTGTGCCCACTGCAGCACGCAGGCCATAGGTTCACTGCCATTGCCCTTGGGGTTTCAGAAACTTCTCTGCCGGGGGAAGACAGTGTGCAGTGTTTGCAAACCTGTGTGTTTTATCCACGGAGCACCTTTTCCACAGAGCCTTGTCAGAGCCTAGCACACCTGAGGATACCCTGCAGCCTGCTAGCATTAGCAAACTAGACCAAGGACATCAGTGTCCCTTCCTCCTGCTGCTGGGATCAGCGCACAGGCTCCCTACAGCCAAGGCCCTGCTTTGTCTCCCTCAACGGGGTCCCCTGTGTCCACACAGCTGTGCTGACTATACTTTTTGCCTTCCCAGTTTTGGCAAGGAGCTTTACCAGGCCAAGCCGGAACATCCCATGAGTGAGTATGGCCTGGTGTCTACCACTAGTTGCTCTCTGGACTGAAGTCAAACCAGAAACTCAGGAAACCAAGGCTGGTCATGGGGGTAGGATGGGACACAATCTGTGTGCAATGCCCATACCTTGGGCTGCCTTTTGCCAGAACCCCTGCTCGTGCAGGGTGTGACTCAGGCTGAACTTGATACTCAGGGAAGGAGGCTAAGAGGCAAACCTCAGCCTGGGGAGGCCATGGAAGGGCAGATTCCCCAGCAGATGTGCTATTCCTGCAGATTAGCCACGGAACTCAGGGAGGTGGTAGGGAGGAGTGGGAAGTTGAAGCCACTGAGACCATTGATGGTCAGACGGGCTGGCCACACAGAGGGCGTGGGCCTGATCCAGGCAGCTGACGTCTCTTTTCTCCTTTCCCCTCACAGTGTGAAACCTTTCTCTCAACAAACCTACACTGTCCAGCCTCCGCTGCCGCTGCCAGGTGGGTTGACACAGGATGGCTCCATTGTACATCGTGCCCCAGTAGCTCTTGCCCTGACCCCAGCCCCAGCTGCTGGACCCCTGCATGCCCACCCTAGATGCTGCCCTGCTGTGAACCTAGGCCATGTGTCTCAGGCTTCTGCCTACAGCCTGCCCTTGCCCATCACTTGCATGCCAAGCCACTTCATCTCCCTCATGTGGCCTCGTCTGCTGTCCTTTTCAGCTTGCTCAAAGTCAGTGCTCTGCCCAGGGCAGCTGTCCTCCCTGGCAGTGTCTGCTCTTGAGGGTCTCCCACATGGCACAGCTGTCTGTGGTCTTCCCTTTCACAAGGCAGGGCCAAGGGCCACCCTGCTGTAGCCTGGCCTCTTTCTAGCTGAGGGAAAAGGCCTGGAAGGTGACTGGCCAGGTGTTCCTGGGCTCCTCTCTGTCCCTCCTAGGATATGTCTTTGGCACCAGGCCACCCTCCTTCCCCCAGCTTGAAGGCTGCCTCGTTGCCAACAGTCTGGCTCTGGCCCCTGGGCTTCCTGCCACCCTCTACCTAAGTGCCACTCACCCTCATCCCCACACAGACCATCACCGAGTCCAGTCCGGCTCCCTGCTCTCTCTGCCCTCACTGACGCAGCCTTAGCTCAGGTCCTCTGATACTTGCCTGGGTTGCTGCAGTGACCTCTTAACCAGCTCTGCATCATACTTGCCATCCTGTGACGCTCTGGGGTGCCAGTCTTGCCACGTTGCTTCTAGGCTAAATGCTTCTGTGGTTTCAGGAGACCACATAAATCTGCATAGCTTCTGAGGTTCCCACGTCACCTCTGGTCACCTCTCAGCTCTCTATGTTCCCTGCTTCCTGGCCCCCTCCCTACCAGCCTGGCAACTGCCCTGCCTTTGCCTTTCCTCATGCTGTGTGCTCACCTCCACCCTGCGGACCATCTTCATCATCATCTTCCATCTGTCTGTGGCTAATGTATCTTTGTGTGTTGTGTCACACATGAATACTATATGGTTTCTTGTAAGTGATGCTTGGATAGATGAATGAACAAATGGCTCAGCAGATGCATTAAGCACTGGCTGATGTGCCCTTCACAGCTGTTGCCCACTCCCACTGTCCCTTCTAGGCCTCCTTCTCCACATGCCTCCGAGCTCCCTCCCTCTGACCGGGTGCTGCTGTTGACCACACTGCCTGATGGAAACTTCTATCCCTTGCAGGCCACTGTTTCCAAGTGCTGACGTTTCTCCCTTTGTATCTCCCACATCCCCTCTCTGCACTCTGTGACCCTGCATCACTTCCTGTTGGGAAGTGTGTCACATCTGTCTGTGGCATCTCATTTCCTGCCACTGCCCAGATTCACCCTCTTTCTGTGTCCCACATCCACTGAGTTGCTAGACTCACCAAGCTGGCTCCTGGCCCGGCATGCTTACCTCTGCTGTCTCCTTGGCTTAGAATGTCTGCACCCAGAATTTCCCATGTGTACCTCATTACTTTACAGCATCACCTTCTAAGGGGAGCCTTTTCCAACACCCACTGGGTCCCATTTGGGTCCTGTTCATTTGTTAGTGACCCTGTACTGTGGGCCTGTTCTGGGCCAGGTTCTGTTCTGCGCACCAGAGAAATAGCTCTGGACCAATCAGGTGTTTTCCTACCCAGAACAGAGGTTGCTTGAGGATACGAGCCTGATGGTGCCCACCAGAGCCCAATCTCCCTTAAGTTTGCTTCTGCTTGAGCTGCTCCAGATGCCCCAGCTGTGTCTGCGACCTCCCTCTGTGGCAGATGCAGCTTTCACCAGTGAGCCTGGGTCCTTGTAGAGGATGTAGGCAGGGAAGGCACCTGGATAGCTTCCATGGGCCTCTCTCACTGTGTGCAGGGTTTGAGTCTGCAGTGGGACCCACCCCATCACCCTCAGCACCCCCGGCACCCCCATGGCAGGGCCGTAGTGTGGCCAGCTCCAAGCTCTGGATGTTGGAGTTCTCTGCCTTCTTGGAGCAGCAACAGGACCCAGACACGGTGAGTCCTCCAAGGGGTCCCTGTACCCACACCTCATCTGGCTCACCCTCCACTGCTCTTGGCTTTCTTGCATGTTCTTCTCTCGTACTCTTTAGGGTTAGCTTAGGCTCCCTGGCTGGCCCTCCCTCCCTTTTTCTTCTCCTTCCTCACTCCACCCTCTTCCTCTTTCCCTGCTCACTATCATATTCCCATCCCAAGTCCTCGCTTGCCTTCCACTCCCTCCCAGCTGCTCCCCATGCTTCTCCCCCCTCCCCCACTCTTCCTCCCTCTTATTCTGAAGTTGCTCCCATCCCAAGCTGCCCCACGCCCTTCCCTTCACTCCCTGGCTCTGAGGGGCTGGCAGGAAGCTGAGGAGGCTCCTGCGTCTGATTCACATCCTCTGGGACACCATCTGGGAACAGCGGCCACCCCTGGGATATCCCCTTTAGTGTCTGGGATCCTGGGTGACCAGTGTCACCTGTGAAGGCCAGACTAGTACTCAAAGGAGGCCAGCTGGTAGGAGACCTAACTTCAACAGTCTCAAACTTGTTTTAGCTGAGGAGGCCATTAATTAGCCACATGCTTCCTTAGAAACCCAGTATAAAACAAAAGAATTGGACCTGCAGTTCCTTTTGGGGAAACTGAGACCCAGAGAGATTAAAGTGACTTGCTCTGGGTCACAGAGCAGTGAGCACCAGAGCTGGGCAGGAAAACTCTGGTCCACTCTATCTGCCCTGCCTTCCTGTGTCTCAGACCACCGTTCCCTCCACAGTACAACAAGCACCTGTTTGTACACATTGGCCAGTCAAGTCCAAGCTACAGCGACCCCTACCTCGAAGCCGTAGACATCCGCCAGATCTATGACAAATTCCCAGAAAAGAAGGGCGGGCTCAAGGAGCTCTTTGAACGGGGACCCTCGAATGCCTTTTTTCTCGTGAAGTTTTGGGTAAGCCCTGGAATAAACCCCCCCTTCCACTCCCAGGGCATTTGTGGTGGTGGTGGTGTGGGTGGGGGTGAGCGTTGTGCCCTGGCTGCTGGGAAACAGCTGGAGGAACCAGGGATGGGGCCTGGATGCCAGAGAATGGGTGAAAGGATTGAATACGGGGCCTCACACATGTGGGGCAAGCGCTTTGCCATTGAGCCACAACCCGAGGACAGCAGGCCTTTCCTGATGGTGGTCATGGCAGCCAGGCAAAAAATGAGGCTGTGAGGAAGTTGTAGTGCTGGCTAAAGACTCATGGGAAGTGACAGGGTGGAAGAAGAGCCAGCCTGGAGCTTCTGCTGTAGCCAGGCAACTCCGGTACAGCCCCCGTCTGCAGTTGGCCGACCAGTCCCCCAGCATGGTCTCCAGGCCATGTTGGGTTGGACTGAGCAGGAGGAAGGGGTGCATAGAGTTAGGTTCAGTCACCCATCCTGTATTCCTTCAGATCAGGTCACTCCTGAAGAACCCACACCCCGTTTCAGACAGTCCAACCCAAGACTTGACACCGCTCAGCACTGGTGGAAACTGTGGTCCTAGGAGACCTGGGTCTGTGGGAGATCCACAGGGCAAGGTCAGGCACACTTTAGCAGGTCAGGAAGGATACCAAAGCCTCAGCCTCCACGTTATTCTCAGCGCCCTGGCACCAGGCTTGGCTGCTGCCACGTTCCTCTCTGTCCTGATTACTTTTTGCTCGTTGCTGAGACAAAATACCTGACGCCCAAAATTAGGGAAGGAAAGGTTTATTCTTACAGTTTCTTGGGAGTTTCAGTTCACACTTAGTTGGCTCCAAGTCAGCATGGGGTGGCAGGGCTGCTGTTCATGGTGGCTGCAAGCTGCAAGGCACACTGGAGAGAGAGAGAGAGAGAGAGAGAGAGAGAGAGAGAGAACCGGAAGCGGAAGACCCACCTTCCCTTACACTGTATCTCAGCTCCACCCTTGGGCGTGTGCCAATCCCAGTGCTAGACAACAAACTGAACACAAGCACTAGACTCAGCCCCATCAAAAGTATGAGGACTTGGGGGTACATAGTATACCCAATATACACTCTTGCTGTTGCCCTTTAGCTCTGTTCATATCTCCAGCTCCCTTTCATATCTCCTGCTCAGTGCCTCTCAGCCTTATTGGTTCCCACACTACTTTGATATTCTGGAAACTTCATGGTCCTAGAAAGTGGCATGTTCACACGGAGAGAGGTCTGCCTGTCATTCTGGGTGGGCTAGAACCCAGCCCAGCTCTCACCCACTGCTCCTTCCGGGGCTGGCCCGCCCTCCACGGGCCATGTGCCGATGGAGGCCGGGCCCTTTGTCCGTGAGAAATGCTTCATGTTTGCACTTGTCTAAAAACAAAAAGCTGGTTCTGCAAGCTGGATGGAAGTTGGATCTGGCTTTAGGGATGAGCAGGATCTATTAGGAAGAGGTGGGAACTTGTGAATAATTTCAGCAGAAGGAAGGACATACAGAAGGCTGTGGGAAAAGCTGTGAGAGAGGGAATAATGAAAAGGATAATGGAAGGGTGTCTTGGACCCTGGAAGGTCCTGATTGTATGGAAGTCTAGGTTTTAGTCTATGCTGAGATAAAAAATAGGTAATAGAGGTTGGTTGGTTGGTTGGTTGGTTGGTTGGTTTTGAGACAGGTCTTTCTATGCCTTCAGTCTGGCTTTGAACTCACTGTATAGCCCAGGCTGGCCTCAAATTCACAGTGCATCTCCTGCCTCAGCCTCCTGAGTGCTAGGATTATAGGCATACATCAGCATAGGTAATAGTTTTTTTTGGTTTTTTGTTTTGTTTTCTGTTTTTGATAATGGGGATTGAACCCAGAGCCTTGGACATGCTAAGTATATGCTGTACCACTGAGCTACACCCCTGCTGCTTTAAATCATGCATGTTAAGCTGTTAATAAAAGAGACTTTATAATGAAAAGCACCAGATTCTTGTCCTCCTCTTCTCTATATACCAACCCTAAGAGGCAATCACTGTAAATGTTAGCTGTTGTTTTTATTTGTTTGTTGGTTTGTTTGTTCATTGAGGCAGGGTCTTGCTATGCAGTTCAGGTTGGCTTTGAACCCACTTCAGCCCAGGCTGACCTCGAAATCATGGTAGTCTTTTTGCCTCAGCCTCCTGAGTGCTGGGATTATAAAGCATGTACCATTACACCCAGCTTTTAGCTGTTTTTAAAAAAAAAAATTAAAGTTTTTATTTTTTGCAGTGCAACGGCAAGCAAAAACACGAAAACAACACCCAGATTTGGAGGCAGATTTATTTTACGTCAACAGGCACTGATTAGGATCATTGGCAGAATATCAGGCCCTGATCTCTGGTGATCTAGGGCTAATATGGGATAAGCAAGCAGGAAGTACAGAGGCAGAATGGCTTGTCAGTTGAGGATTGATTTACACAGTGTGCATCATAGTGACCAGCTATGCATCACAATGATTAGCCATGTCTAAGAAACAAAAGTAACAGAACTGTACCTGGACTATACCTGGCCAACTAGCAGACTGGTTAGGGGATATTTTCTGCTGCATCTCCCCCCTCTTTTAGTTTCCCCAGCAAATCTTTGCTGGGCATATTACATGTGATCTTTTGAGACAAGGCTCAACAAGAAGCAGTAACATTAGGGTTGTCAGTGATGTTAGGATGGCCCCAAGGCTGAAAAGTCCCACTAGGAATTTGTGGTTTGTTTTCTTATTATAGAGTTTCTCCCTAAGTTGACTCTGACAAGGAAATGAAAGGTTATTCGGATCTAGGAGAGTGTCATATGTGCCTTGGATGCTTGTCAAATCTTTATGATTTGTAAGGACCTTACTGGTTATTTGCTACTGTCTTGGGGTAATCATCCATAGAGCTAAGGCAAAGTAAGGGCTAGGGTAAGTAGCCTGAAAAATCACAAAAATCAAGGGGAATAGGTATGGAGCAATCCTGTGAATGGTGCCCTCCGGCTTCAGCTGTGTGTGGACTGGTCAGTGTCCAGAGTGACCAGAGCAGGATAGGGCTTTGAGTGCATCGTTTCTTCAGAGTGAGCCGTCTGGTTCAGGTAAATTCTAGAATGATGGATCTAAGGCTGGATTCCTGAAACTTTAAGAGCTCTGGAGGTAATATGCATCTGGGTTGTATGTGTGTGCGGGAGTATCTACAGGCATGGCTGGTCTTTTAGCTAAACTTTTATGAAGCTGGTTACAAGCTGTTTCTATAGGGTTGTGTTTTATTTTCTCAACTTTTTAGAGCTTATGGCCTATATGTTATATGTAGTTTTTATTTAGTTGTCTCTGCTACAGATTTAGGCCCGTTACTGCTGCCAGTGATCAAGGGTGGGCCATACCTAGGGATGATTTTTCACAGCAGGACCTATAAACCTTTATTGTCTTCTCAGTGCGGGTGGAGAATGGGAAGTTGGGACTGGTGGCACAGACAGTGAAGCCTGAACTGGCTGCAAGGATACAGGTGCCAGTGCAGTGGCTTGAGCTTGCAGAACATACCACATTATGGTGGGGGCAGGTCTGGTGGTTGGGATTGATGTTTCAGTCAGTTGAGTCCCTGGAGAGGGCTTAGGTCTCTGGGTCAAATTATTTTGTATTGGTGGCAGGTTTCCAAACAGCATCAGGAAGCAGTAGCAGGAGAGCTTTGGCCAAAATAACTTTGTCCAAGGTGACCACAGCCTTACACTATGTGGCGCCGGGACAGTTAGATCTTGGCCTAAGGTGAGTTTGTTGGTTTTTTTGATCAGAAGGACAGTGGCTATCAGAGCATGAAGGCAAAGTGAGGAACATCCAGCCAGACGTGGTGGTGCACGTCTTTAATCCCAGCACTCGGGAGGCTGAGGTAAGGGGAACATTGTGAGTTGAAGGCCAGCTTGGGCTACAACAGGAGCACAAAGCTGGCCTGAGCTACACAGTGCGACCCTACCTCAAAAAACCAGGGCCAGAATTTGGCTCAGTGACTTAAGCGCCTGTTTGACAGGTGCGAGGTTATGAGTTCAATCCCCGGTGCCAGGAAAAAAAAGTGAGGAACACCCCTTAGCAAGTGGACAGGTAGGCCCCTCAATACTCCCAGGAGTTGATAGTCTGCATTGTTTTTGTGAACTAAGGGATCCAGATTCTATAGAAGCCAGCAGCTCCAAGAAATTTGCAGTTTCTTTCTTGTAACCAGTTTCTATCAGATCATTAATCAGAAGTACAGTGATCTTTTCCAAAGAGGGTAAACAAGTTTTGAGCCTCTGGGAACCAGGTCACTTGACTTTTGAGGCCAGAACTGTGCTCTTTTTATTTAAAGGCAAGAGGGGCTGGCTGACAGGAGCCAAAAATAGAAGGCAGAAGAAAGCATTTTTTAGGTCTAGACAGGTGTTAACAGTAGGCTGTGGGTTGCAGAAGACTGAGGCAACATATGCAGAGGGCAGTCTCAGCAGCATTGTCAGCTTGGAGCACCTTAACTGGCTTAACAGGCAGGAGAGGTATATTTTAGCAGTTTGACAGTCTGTACTGTTTGCTTGGGGGACTATGATGGAACCGGAAGGAACAGAGAAACAGGCTGTCTTGGAGCCATATCTGTTGCTAGGACCTCCCCAAAAATAATGTGGGAAAGTTCCTAAATCCTTGTGGCAATTGAGTAACAGTCCATAAAGGGTGTAGGGGTTGGGAACTACAGAATGCAAGATGATGGCTGCTTAGTTGATAGCATGGAGATCTTGCCCAAGGTGATAAACAGTCTATCAGGCTGATGTGTGGCAGGATGACTGTTCTTCCCATGACAACTGACAGCAGTGGGGGTCACGGTGAGGTGACATGGTTGATGGCCAGGCCCAGAGGCAAGTCTTGGCTCATATGTCTGTGAGAAGAATTTTCAGAACTCCAGGATTGCGGTTATCTGTCACAGGCTAATGCATGAAGGTGTCATCATCTTCTCGGGGAACAGTCGAAGTTGGAAGTGCAGGGTTAAATAAGAGGGAGTTTGACTGGCTTGGTGTAAAGGAGATGGTTGCTTCTAACTTGAAGAGGAGGTCTCTTAACAAATGCAGTGTGGAGACTGGCTGATATAGGAGATGTCCTCCCAGGCTGCAGGTTTGTGCCTGGCAGAAGGGGCAAGAGACAAGAATCCCAGTTGCCCTGGTGACAGTACTATGGGCTCCCAATGATCCAGTTAAAGAAGGGATCCTGGTCTGGCCTAGTCTGAGCCCATCAGACTGATGAAAGGATTGACAGCTAATCCAGGATGAAGCTTTTGAGAGCTATCTTTTAATCTAAATGGGCGTGTGTGTTTGTGTGTGTGTTCATAGCCCTTGTAATTTGTGTATTGGTCTTTGGCCAGAGGGTATGGTCATCTATCAGACTGGATTTTTTTGTGGATATCAGGCTTCTGGATAACAGCAGTAACTTTTGACATGTTGGGCTTTCTGCCCACCTTTTTGATGTCTTTGAGAAGCACTTGACTGATTTTAGGTTTCTAGGCAGAGCAACTTTTGGGAAAGGCCATGGTAACTCATTCATCAGGACTGATAGTCTAATTTTTTCTCAGTCAAAATGTGGAATATAGCTTAGTGGCACAAGTGCCTGTCTGCCAAGTGCAAGGTACTGAGTTCGATTCCTAGTACCCAAAAAACAACAACAACAAAATGTGGAACTCAGAAGGAATTGCTGACAGTCATCTTGGGTGGATATTAGATGACACCATCTGACCAGGAAAGTGTACCGTGAAGCAGAATGTTTAGTGGGGAGGACCTCTGTGGCCAAATGCAGGCAATGGTTAGCTGGAACCAGTTCATTTGGCCAGAAGTAGACGAGTTAGGGGCAGGGAGTGAAGCTATAGATGTTGGCAGCAACTGCAGCAGCTGACAAGGGTGCCAAGGCAGAATTCTCAGGAAGAATGAGTCTCTCTCTCTCTTTTTTTTTTCCTTTGAGATGCAAGAAGCAGTTTGGTTTCAATTTTAACTCTGTAAAAGCCTT
>RJWM01033308.1:0-20746 GCA_004363535.1 Dasyprocta punctata
AGATGCTACATTGTGTACTGTTATCCTCTGAACAGATGATCAGACTACTGGCTTTAGACCTGCAAAGTCAATGAAACACTAAACACTACAAGCATTAAATTGTATTTTACCTCAATAGCTATCATTGCAGCCTGTGTTTCTCTGGATCAGCCATGGATTACAGTAGAGGGGAGGGGGTTGACTCTTCTTGTTTCCCAGCCCACACACTGGAAGGGGCTGGCATCTGGCTCTCCCCCAACATCCTGCTCACAGCGCACAGGGAGGGCTTCCTTTTGGTGACTTCTTGTTCTCTTCCCATAAAGTCTACAAATGGCCTTCATCACATGTAAAATCTATCAATAATCACAATTAAAATCTACCAATATGATTCCACTGAAATAAATGCCTATATTGTTTCATAAAACAAGAACTCATTACCTGTTCAACCCTGGCAGCCTGTTCAACTGTTAATTGTAATTAGCATTTCCATTTTAATGGCGTGTGGTACCTTCCCAGTGTTTGTGATTCTGCAAGCTAAAAGTCATAAAGTGGCTATCACATCCCATTAGTAGATCCTGTACTAGGAGCATAAGCTGTCGGACTGTAGCATTCACTTGTTTTACTTACTATAATGCCTTCAGGGTGACTGCTAAGTCCTTACCTACAAAAGCTGAGGAAAAATCTTTTCTTGCCTAGTGATTTTTTTTTATTTTTCTTTGTATGAATCTTCCATTTCTTCTTAAGATTATTCCTAGGTATTTTATGTAGTCTGCTGCTACATGAGTGAAAATCTCTCCCTCACATTTTCTCACTGATATTTTCTGGTATGTAAGTAAACTGTCACAGGCATACTGTGAAGGACCTGTATGAAAAGATAGAAGTAACATTCTCAAACATCTCTGGTAGCAATTTTTCATACAGTAGTGCTGGAATTCAGCATGAACTTAGACAATCAGAGAAGTGTAGAGGCAAAGAACACAGCATTGAATGGTGGCAGGAATGACACAAAACAACAAACCAAATTATCAAAAAGAAGAGTAATGCCAGCTGTAGTGGCTCATGCCCAGCAGTCTGAGGAGTTGAGGCAAGAGGATCACAAATTTGAGCTCATCAGGGAGACCCTGTCTTAAAATTTAAAAAGGGCTAGGGATATGTCTCAGTGTGAGGGCCCTAATTTCTGGGTTCAATCCATAGTATCATGAAAAAAAGAGGAGCAGGAGGGGAGGGAAAGAGAAGAGAGGGAAAGGAAGGGAAGGGAAGGGAAGGAAAGGGAAGGGAAGGGAAGGTGGGAAGATAAGAACTATAGTTATTGGCCTTAGGATATGGCTCAGTGGTAGAATTTTTGCCTTGCATGCTCAAGGCCCTGGGTTTAATCCTCAGCACCACAAAAAACAAGCAAACAAAAACTTGTAGTCATTTAAATGGATGCCAGCAAAAGACATAAGGTCAAAGTAAATAATTACCACTACACTTTCTGGCTTATAAAATTGGAAACCAGAATATGAGGACCATCAAGCAAGCTTCCCTGTGTGTTCAGTGGAAGTGAAACCCTTCTATGACAACTTCTAATTGTGATGCCACCACTTTAAAAGAAATACAGAAGTCTTAAACCCTAAGTGACATGAGAACTGTAAAGATCAGTGCTTTGCTTTGCTTAGTTTTTAAGACTATGAGATAGAACTACAGAACAGATGAAGAAAATGCCCCTTGGTAACAAGACAGTGAGCCATAGCGGCCAATGACACAGATGTCAAAACAACATGAAGCAGGCTTAATCTGCATCAGGAAATCATGCCATTAATGGTAATGTTTTTGCACAGCAGGCTTATTAATCATTAAAATGAATTGATACGTGAGGTTGTCAAAATTTCCTTCTCTGAAAGTGTAACACACAACATTCTTAAAAGTGCTAAAAGATTTTAAAAAAGTGATCTCAGGACGTTTGTAGCTTTTGGAACGTAAGACTAATTTAGTCATCAAGGTGCATACATGTGAGTCTGTAGGATCCACGTTTATTCTTTAGAATATTTCTATTGATGAATTATTAATTATAATTTTATGAGTTTAATTATATTAAACAATGAGTACTTATAACGAAAAAATCACAAAAATAAAGTATTGTGTTTTTAATATTTGAGTGTTTATAAAAAAATCAAAATTCTCGACAACTGGTTTTTGCTGTACAAATTCTAAAAAAGAACAACAGAAATAAATTCCAGTATGAATTACAATGAAAATATAAGTAATAGTCTAAAAAAATCTTTATTTCAATTATTGCACCTAACAAAGTCTGCACACTTAACAACAGCATGTTCTATATACACACATCACTTACACGGACAGCACATGACTTTTGCTTTCCTGGCCTTTTTGAGGGACATACATGACATCTCAGTGGTCTTGATGATTTTTCAGGAGGTTCTTATTTTATTATACAATGTGTAGTGAGCAGGAACACAAAATATCAATAAAATAAATTATTAAATTCTTATATGTATTGTGCATTTAGAATAGACATGAATATTTCCACATCAGCTGTGTACTTGCTTACAAAACCTAACAGAACATCAGAAATAAATTTCTATATGAACTACCATGAAAATACCAATAGAATTCTACCACAGAAATAAACTTTGTTTCAACCGTCACATCCAAGACAGTTTTCATACATGACAACTGCATGTTCCATACACACATCTCGCTTACAATGACACCACGTGTGCTTAGCTTTCCTTTCCTATGTGACAGTCTTGTCACCTCTCTTCTATTCCTGTTTTGTCAGGAGGTTCCCACTATATTGTACAACATGCACTTAGTAGGAAAATAAGATGTCAATAAAATAAATATCTAACATGTAATGAACGCTTAGAATAGGCCTAAAGATTTTCACATGAGCAGATTACTTGCTTAAAAACCTGAAAGATAACATCAAAAATAAAAAGCTATGTGAAGTACAGTGTAAACACAAACAAAAGCCTACCACAGAAATAAGCCTTCTTTCAACTGTCACACCCAAGGCAGTCTTCACACATGACAACCACCTGTTCCACACACAAGTATCACTTACACTGAAAGCGCACGTTTGGTTTTCCTGTACTTTCTTGTAGGGCACAGTTGACACCTTTTTTGTAGTTCTTTCAGATGTTGCACATGCCTGTTCACCTGTTAGCTCACCAGTGTGCTTCACAATTTTTTTGTATAGCTCCCTGTCTTCCTTCTGCTCTAAATGATCTTTATGAGCTCCAGTTTCAATCCTCTAAGAAAACTTCTCTATGATTATTGCACTTTTATTTTCTTTGTAGACTATCGAACTATTTATGCCACACATGCTTAGGGTCAAGTAAAACATGACCATTGGCCACTGCTTTGTGTTTCAGTTGGCATCATACTTGCTGCATAACTCATCAAAAACATTTGCTCTGCCTTTGGTTTTGTAGTTGAAAGTTTCCATCTCAGGCTTCTGTTTTATGGAGGTCTCCCTATCAATATTTCTATCATGATGAAATGTTGACATCAGCAATACCAGTTTGTTTTTCTTGCCATGTATGAGGCTAATGTTAAATCTTTCTGAAATCCAAAGATTGTACTATACAGTTCTCTGTTTTGGAACTGCAACATTTTATCTGGAATTTTTGTTTTGTTCCTGTATATAATTTCCATGCTGGTTAACATGTGCTCTGTTAACAAATATAACATCAACTGGAAACTGGTAAAGCAATTATCAAAGGCCACATTCCATTCGTTTGGGAGATGGGAGCAACAAGTTTGTTCACAACATCATTTGGTTTATTACTATAGAATAAGGACCTAATGACTGAGTTCCAGGATCAATGTCTAAACTGAAAGTATAGTAAGCCTTAGCATCTGCAAGGGCATAAATGTTTACCCCATATTTTGACCCATCACTTTTCCATAAGTCTTTTACATTCCTGTGATTACCATGAGAAACCTTGCTAAGTGCAGAAGACCTATGATACTTTCAGTTCAGCTAGTGAGGTATCATAATAAATACATTGTTGAATATGGTTATTGGTATATACAACATTTTTCTTGTATTTCTATCTTTATATATTTCACAGAAACTTGTAGCATTTCATCTCTTACAATTTCCAACACTGAATGGCAGCATTGGCATTCTGTCCAATGTTTCACCCCTGCCAAGACCCTCACTACATTTTTGGACTTAGTTCTACCACTGGATCATTCCATTAGGTTGTATGGACACTTTGCAACATTTTGACTAGTCAAATATGTACTCACACTGCTGTTTTATTCATCATCTGAATCAGGGAGGTCAGCATTCTGTCTGTATCAGTTAATTCTTGCTCCATTTTACTGTTACAGGAACTTTGGATCACATGGCCAATGTCAAAGTTAGCAGCAGCAGCAGCAGCATCACTCCCACCACTCTTCTGTTATGAAAACATATATATTACCACAATGGATCATCTTCATCATCCATCCATGAGTAATCTGATGAATTCACTTTTGATCTCCTGCAAAACTTGCAAATCTGGTTTTTCATGTGCCATTGTTCTGAACTGAGCTACTTCAACCAGAAAAATTGAAAGAAAATTTTTGAATCCTGTTGTGGTGTGGGTTAATTGGACCCTTTGTGATGCTTGGGTAAACATACACAAAACCAGCTGGAGCATTAAGGTGGGTCCAAATTCCAGCCTGCCACTTTTGCACAAATGCACACTCCTTGCTGCTCATCATACCAAGTGCAAAAACATATAGATTGCTTCCTGTATCCCTCAGAGATGGGTACTGACATTGACAGTCAGTTTGCATTATGCAAAAGTACAAATTCACAATAGAAAAGTAAGGGATGGGCCCACTAAACCCAGTCTTATGTTTAATTGAGATGATAGTGACTAAATTATTCACAGCTAAGAGAATAATTCACCTTAGTCCCAAATGCTAACAAAAGGACTTCATGGCTCACCTAGTAAACAGTTAGGAGAGATTAGTTTCTTTTACAGTGTTTAGTGAAAGGTGGATACAAGTTGTTTATAACCAGAAACATCCAAGTCTGGTTTGTGATGCTTGCTCTATTTTTTTATGGAACAAGGAAAATCAACTTGGAAAAAAGGTAGGATAGGTTGGATTAAATACAAACTTCTTAACTACTTCAGAGAACAGTAATGAGGCAGTTAAAAAATAAGCCTCTCTAGGATTTTCAAACTGATGTTGGCATAGAAGGATAAACTCATTTTAAGAAGTTTAGGGTCAACATATGAGTTTGATGTTAGCAAAATCTCTTAGGGAAAATGTTAAGAATGGATTGGGAAACCAACAGCAGTACTAAGGATTACTTGAGAGCCTGAAAACTTATGCTTCACTCCATTTATAAAAAAAAAGTATACCTTTTTTTGGATAATATACTCAGGCTTATTTGAAATATATCCCCTTAAATTTTTCAATACTGAAAAGTTAAACTACCACACAAAGAGCCTTGTGTATCATTTAGACTTTCTCAGGGAGATAAAGAGTAAGAACGTGTATTAGTCAGGGTTTTACTAGAGAAAACAGATGTAACACAAGATATATAAATATATAAGAAATTACACGAGGCTTCTGGAAAGATGGCAGAACAGTATGCAGCAGAGTAAATAGCCTCTCTGAGAGACACAGTCCAGATACTAGAATATAGCACTGTGGGGAAGACAAAAAGGAAGGAAGTGGGTCCCCTGGACCCAGGAAGAATCTAAAGTGAGAATTGAAGCCCACAGAAAGAGTAAAAAGAAAAATTTAAACAAAGAAGAAGGCAGTAGCTGGCAGCACCTTCACCCAGAGCCAGACCCACAGTGCAAGAGGAGCTACTGGAAACTGGGAACACATGATCAAGGTGATGTGGCAGCTGGTGACCACGGAGGCCTCTACAGAGAGAGGCAGCATTGGAGGAGAGCAGTAGTGGAGGGGAGTGACAGACCTGGAAGACTGAACTGGCTGGTGGCGAGTGCAGAGGTGTCAGTCCTCCCGTGGGAGACAGCAATTGGCTAGGAATCATTTTGAAGTTGGGCAGGAAAAGCCCAGAACCAGAACTGCTGCTGACTTCCTGCAGCAATTCCTAGCTGGGTGCAGACCTGTGGAAATTGCTTGGAGCTCTGCCCCCACGCACACTCTATTGGCCACTACAGAGGTTCCCTGTAGGTGGCCAGCTTGGTCTGGAGGCCGTAGCCAGCCCCATTCCTGCACACACTCCAGGAGTGGTAGTGGAGGATCCCCACTGGTGACCAACCCACGTCTGCAGGCAGCAGCCAGTCCCACCACTGTGTGCACCGCACCAACCACTGGAGAGCCAAGGCAGGCTGAGAAAAGCAGCAGATAGCCCTGTACCACACAGCCAATGGCCACCATCAAATACCCATAGCCAGCACTGGCTAGAAGAACCAAACAGTCCCCCTTCAGAGAAATTGTAGTCAATGCAGGAAGTGCCTGGCATCCCAATACCCACTTGTTAAGAAGAACCCAGGAATATGTCAAGACAAAGAAGCAAAAGGCAGTCTCTAGCCTCCAACCCAAGCAGAGAAAGTCCAGGAGACAAAAACAAGGAATAAATCGGGAGTCACACACCTGAAGTTTCAGAAGTGATGGCAACTGAAGTAAAGAAAAAACTTCATGAGTCTACAAAAGAAATTAGAACAGAAATACTAACCCAGGTGAAAGAAGAAATGAAAAACATAATAAAAGAATTGCTAAATATCTCCAAAGAAGACATAGATTAAAAAAGTGGAGGGGCATAGAAAAATTAGGGAGACTTTGAACAATACAAAAAAGATTTAGAATACATGAAACAGACTCAAAGAGATATCTAGGAAATTAAAAACTCCATTGGAAGCTGGCAAAACCACTTGAAAAAAACTGAAGATAGACTTTCAAACCTTGAAGACAGGTTTGTAGCTTGTGAAGGTGAAAAGAAAGATCTCTTAAAAATAACAAGGAACCTGGAAATAACAATTCAATGGCTGCAAGACAACCCAAAGAAACACAATTTAAGAATCATAGGTGTGAGTGAAAAAGCAGGGATCAACACAAATGACATTAAAAGTCTATCTACAGAGATGATATCAGAAAACTTCCCAAGCATGGGAAAAGGAAGTGACATGCAGAAAAATGAAGTATATAGAACTTCAACTAGCCATAACCAAAATAAATCTACACCCAGACATATAACAATCAAGATCCCAGAAACTCAACACAAGAACAGAATATTAAAAGCTGTTAGAGAAAAGAAACAGATCATCTATAAAGGAAAACCCATCAGAATCATGGCAGACTTCTCAACACAAACCATCAAGTCAAGAAGAGCTTAGAGTGAAATATTTCAAGTCCTGATACAAACCAACCTCCAATGCAGATTGATGTACCCTGCAAAATTATCCTTCAAAATTAACAGAGAAACAAGATAGTTCCATGACAAAGAACAACTGAAGGAATTCATGACCACTAAACCAACCTTACAAAGAATACTGAATAACATTCTAGAGAGAGAAAAAAACACCACTGCTTCAGAAACAGTAGCAAAAGGGTACCACCCAGTGAGGTAGACAATTGAATGCAGAGGAATAATAAGTAGCCAATGGCAGGAAAATAGCACGGCAGAGATGAGGCAGTGCATGTCGGCCATAACCATTAATGTAGATGGCCTCAGTTCACCAATAAAAAGAAACACAGGCAGAGTGGATCAGGAGACAGGATTCAACAATATGCTTCATACAAGAAACACATTTAACTCAAAAGGTGGTTCATATACTGAAAATCAAAGGAGAGAGAATAATGCTGTATGTGGTATGGATCCAGAAAGTAGTGGGGGCATCTTGTGCATTAGCTGCAGAGTGGACAAGAAAGACATGGCATTTTTATACAATGGAAAGCTACTCAGCTATAAAGAAAGATAACCTCAAGGCTTTCGTAGGTAAATGGATACAATTAAAGATTATGCTCATGGATGAAATGATCCAGATTTGCATGAGTGAACATTGTATTGTCTCCCTAGCATAAAAAACTGAAGGAGTTTCAGGATCCAAAACACACATTATATATTGTGAAAGTGAAAAGGGAGGAAGTGTCAAAAAAAGAGAAGGCAGTAGCCATTGTTAATCTATTATTGTGATTTGAATCCTGTATTACTTTCACTGTTCTGTTTAGTTTGGTTTTATTCTGTTTTGGTTTGCCTGATTTTATCATATTTGATGGCATGGACAGCTGTTTCAAAGATAACAAGATACATTATGGTAGCCATTATTGATTTCCTAGCATCTTGGTTTGAAGCCCTGTATTGCTTTCATTGTTTTGTTTTGAGTGATTTTATTGTACTTTGCTTTGTTTGATTGGATTATGTCTGATGATATAGGCAACTACTTAGAAGATAACAAGAGGCATTATGGTAACCACTGTTGTTTTACTATTGTTTTGAAGTCCTGTGTTGCTTCCATTGTTTTGTTTTTATTGGTTTTGTTCTTTACTATTTTGTTTGATTTTATTATGCCTGATGGCATGGGCAGTTATTTTGAAGATAGCAAGTGGTATTATGGTAGCCACTATTGATTTCCTTTTATCTTTTTTTGAAGCCATGTACCACGTTCACTGTTTTGTTTTGATTGACTCTATTCTGTTTTACTTTATTTGGTTCTATTCTCTTCAAAGTAAAAAAAAAAGAAAAGAAAAAGAAATTACAAGATTGGCTTATGATGGTCAGTCAAAGAGTTGGATGAGGAATTGTGAGGACGATGTCTGCATGCTGGAAGTTGAAGGATTCAATCCAAGGTCTGGAGTTCACTCCAGTGTCCTGGGCAGGTGCACAACAGCAGGTCAATTGGTCTGTGACAGAAGGCCGAAAGGTCTATGCTAGAAGGCTGAAGAGTCTATGCCGGAAAGCTGAAGCATCTATGCCAGAAAGCTGAAGAGTCTACACTGGAAGCCAGGAGATGACATCCAAGTCCAAGGTGAAGACTGGAGCTCCTCCAAAGAATGGAACTCATTTGTTCTTCCTCCTCCTCTTTTATACCATCCAAGTGATGAGCCACCCTAGGGTGTTTCTTCCATACTTTAGCATGTAGAATTGCTAAGCCAATTTAGTTAAGCTTCTAAATGAGTCAAGTTGACACAATCAATCAACCACTACACCATGTTAGAAAGAGTTGCAAAATCTGATTTGGATTCTAGAAATTTCAAATGTATTACAGTTTGGATCTAGAATGTCCCATGAAAGATCATCTGTTGATAATGGTTTGATCCACAGATTTGCAGCATTGGAGGGTGGTGGAACCTCTAAGAGGCTGAACCAGTGAGATGTTTTAGATCACTGTGTGTGTGTGCCCTTGAAAAGGATTGTGAGGCACCAGTTCTCTTCCACTCTTTATGCTTTCTGCCACTACGAGGTGAGCAGTTTCCTCTGCCATGTGTTTCCATCACAAAGTGCTGCCTCATCACAGACCAAAAAGCAATGGAGTCAACTGACCATGTACTGAAACCTCTGTAACTGTGAGATTAATATAAGCCCTTCCTCTTAAAATTGATAATCTCCAGTATTTTGATACAGTAATGCAAAGCACACAAAATGAGAGATAGACCTTAAAAGACTTGGGACTAGAGACAGGAAAGCCTTTTATTTCAAAAGCCCAGAAGTGATGATAAACATCCAAGGGAACCATTTTGAATTACAAATCAGTGACAGTTTCCTATTTTTCAGCATGTCTAAGGTGGTGCTGATCTACTAGGAATAATCATTTTAGGGTTCCCATGTGAGACTTTTCACCTCACAGTTGGATTGTTTTATTTTTTTCCCCAACTATAGAGAGTCTTTCTCCGTGGCCAGAACAGGCACACCTATACATCCTCTTGGCTCTGTGACCTCAAAGGTCAATGCTAAATTGAAAAAACCTAGAAAAGGACTCAAACTGGCATTATTTGGACTATATCCTCACCTTAGATAAACTGTGATCATGGTACTATTATTTGCTAGAAATGTCTCATTTTCCTACTCTAGTAGTCAGAGGGATAAAATAAATGTGCGCGAATAATGGCAATTAGTTTCTTAAAAGAGTAGGCTAAAGAGACAAACCCAAAGATATCCCCTTCATACCTGTATTTCTTTGGGTATGTAGTGATTTAAAACATACCGTGTTACTGAAAGGAGACATGGGGAGTAGACTGAACCAAACCAGGAGCAGAACTTGGACTCAAACTTTTTGTGACTTGGGAAGTCTTGTTCCTCCTTTGAATCTATTTTCTCATTTTAAAAAATACATTATAAATATCCCAAAGGGCTAGTATGAAATTATATAAAATCATGTGCATGAAAGTTCTTGGAAAATTGTAAAACATTATAAAAGTTAAGGAGTCTTTTGTTCAGTAAATACCTATCAATATCAATAAGAATTTGATATATTTTTGTTTTCCATAACAATTCACAGGACACAAACAAAATTTAGTGTGTAAATAAGCTCAGTACATCTCAGCATTTTAATATTTAAAATAAACCAAATAATTTAGAAATAAGTTGACAGTGTGCTAACTTAACAAAAGCAGCAACAGACTATATGTCATAAACATATTACTCAGAATTTAAATGTAAAATAAATTCCTTTAGAGAAAATCCTTATTTTATCTTCTATCTTTCCACAATGCTATATTTGAGTCTGCTCACCTCTTCAAAAATGATTTCATCTGAAGTTTAACACTGACTACCCGTCTGGCTTCCTTCCTCAAAACTGATCCTGGGACAACATGTAGCTCATTGGTAAAGTGCTTTCCTAGCCCATGTGAGGCCTGATTCTGTGGCTAATTCTCTATTGTGTATTTGTCATCCCTTCACATGCCACTGAACCTGTATACTGCAATTCCTACCACAAGTCTCTCATACTGTCTTATTTCTCAAACAAGTCAGTTTTGAACCTCATTAATGTTAGTTTTTATTTTTCCCTTTTTTTTTTTTGTACAATTTCTTCTTACATTGCATAGTTTTACCCAAGTTCATACTTTGGGAAAAGTTGACAAAACTAAGATGTGCCTATAAGATGATTCTTCAGCCACTCTGAACTTAAAATTATCCTTTATTAGTTGTTCATTTGTGTCAATCAAATTGATTCCCTTGATACTGGTTTCTATTTCTACCACTTATCTTGAATCATGTTTTTTATTCATTTCTTTTCTGGTCTGTGTGTGTGTGTGTGTGTGTGTGTGTGTGTGAGACTGTGTGTGGCATTAACGTTGAACACTTTTTTGTATCCCTGACCCTCTTATTTATTTATTTGTTTATATTAATTTACAGTCTTTGAGACAGGGTCTTGCTAAATTATCCAGACAGGAATTGAATTTGTGATCATCGTGCCTTAGCCTCCCAGTGCTGGGATTGCAGGTGTGGATCATCACACTTAGCTCTGAACCACACTTTCAAATATGTCTTTTAACAAATTTTAACAAGATTGAGCAACAAATTATAAGAGATGTTTCAGGAACTTCCTGAAAAAGTTCACCTACGCACCCAAGTTTATAGCCAGTTATATACTATTCAGTCTGAACCAATCATATTACAATAACTTCCTACCTTTGATAGAACTGTATAAAATTTTCAAACCTAAAGCTGGTTTAGTGGTTTTAATGTCCATTACTTATTCCTGCAACTTCATACCTACTGCTTAGTTATGTCATAGATTCATAACTCATGTTTGCTGGAATTCTCTGCCTGGATTTGTTTGCTCATTTCTTTCTTCAGTAAATATTTATTGAAGGTGTATCATGTACTAGGAGGTACTCTTGACTGCATGGGTACAAAATTAATAAGGCATACTCTTTGTCCTCAAGGCCCTTACAAAGCAATATAGGACACAGAGAGCTAAAAACACAAGTACAGTACAGGAGATATAAGGGATTATGGAAAGTATACACTTTGTCTGCCCCTTCCTAGTTCCTGAAGAAATTCTCCCCTCACTCCATTGTTATGAAAAGGCCAATCATATTGGTTCAGGGTTAGACATGTAATTGTCCCAGATCAATCCATCAAAGGGCTCCTCAGAACATTTCTGCTGGAATTATAATAGAGGTACTTTGGTTTGAATAAGTGTCCTCCAAAGACCATGTGTTAAAATTTTTGTCTACAGCATGTGGTGCTATTAGGAGGTGCAGGGATATTAAGGGGTGAGATCTAATGGAGGTTACAGGTAACGGGGCATGCCTTGAAGAGGTTAGTGAGTCTGGTCTCTGTCTCTCTCTCTCTCCTTCTCCTTCTCTCACTCCTTGAGACCATAGTTCACTCTTCTGGTAACTCAAAAGAAGCAATAAACAAAGTAGATCTAAAATTAAGAGAGAATTCTAAGCAAAAAATCATATTGACAGAGAACAGGATTCTACTCCAAGATTGATAGTGAACAGAAAAACAGAGGGGAAAAAAAAAAGCCTAGACATTCAGGTATAGCTGCTAGCCATAAAAGGTTAAAAGGAAAAAATCTAGAGAAGAATCTGGTGTCTGTTTTGTCAACAGTAAGCAGATCCTAGCAGCAGAACATGGTATAACCAATTTTGTAGGAATAGCTCATCCAAACAACCTGCGTAATTTTGAGAAAATACCAGTATGAGACGTAAGGAGCTTCTACGATATACTGGGCCTTAATTATTAAAGTGACATTAGAAAAACGTGGGATGGATATAAGAAATATTAATAAAGCAATGAAGAGGCAAGCCTTAGCAGTTAACAATTGTTAATAAGGGAAAGGAGTAGAGAGATAAGAGTTTAACATCAGGGCCAGGAGTTTGTTGCAGTGGCTTAAGCGCCTGCCCTGGCAGGCATGAGGTTGTGAGTTCAATCCCCGGTGCCAAAAAAAAAAAAAAAAAAAAAAAGTTTAAAATCACTTAATTTCAATTCTAGATAACTAGAATAAAGATATTTTTCACAGAAATCAGGAAAACTGGAGGGGAATCTGGTTTAAGGGAACTGGTGATGCATTCAGCTCTATTTGAGTTTGAGGTGGTGAAATATTTAAGTGGAAATATTCAAAATATGCAGTAGGTAGTACAAGATCTAAGGTGAAAGATAGAGGTTGAAGCTAGAATTTTAGAGTTGAGGGTTTATCTCTAGATTTGGGAGTCAGTAGAAGCTGGCAGAGTAGGGATCACTGGGGGAAATGTTGGAGGGCCAAAACTAACGTTCATGAGTGCCTTCCTCCTTATTTCTACATATTAATCTTAAATACATAGATAGAGGACATAAAATTTTGCCTACATCTAGAGTTACTTGATTTGAATGTGAATTCCAGAATTTGATTAGTTCAAATTTGATTAAGAAATTTAAAGAGTAACAATATTTGAATTCCATAAAGTTGGTCCTAACTTTGCAATAGTGTTATAAAGCAAATCTAACGTGAGGTATGTTCAAATTTAAGATTGCCAGTTGTTGTGATTTAGATCTAAAATGTCTCTCCAAAGTTTTATACATTCAGACCAGGGACTTTGGAAGGTGCATGGATCATGAAGGGGCAATATTAATCCATGGATGAGCGCATAGCTAAATTTACTGTGAGGAAGTGGGGTCTGTTTGGAGAGGTGGGAATATATCCTGAGAGGATATATTCTTTTCCCAGCTCCTCTTTCTGCTTCCTGACTGCCATGAGGTCAGCAGCTTTTCTCCACCATGCTCGTTGACAATGGTATTTCTACCTTGGAGCCAGCTGGCCAAGGACTAAATCCCATGAACTGTTAACCAAATTAAATCTCTCTTCCAGTAGGGTATGGTGATGCATACCTATAAACCTAGTACTCGGGAAGCTAAGGCAGGAGGACTGCCACAATTTTGAGGCCAGTGTAAGCTACATAGCAAGATCCTGGCTCAAAAATCAAAAACAAGAAAGCAGCAAACAAAAAATCCTCTCTCCCTTTAAGATGTGGATGTCAGATACTATGTTCCAGCAGTGGGAAAGCTGATGAATGCACCAATTAATACTGAAAGAAAAAGTGATCTTTACATTTTTCCTTAAATCTACTCATAGCATGTTTTTTTAAAGAAGAATTTTAAGATCATTCCTGAATTTTCTGAATTTTGTAATTTTAAGTTAGATGAGGTGAACCTTTTTACATATAGATTTTAGTACTCTGTGTAATACCTATGCAAATGTTTGATTATATGAGGAACATTATGCAAATGTTTAACTGAATAAGGAAGTAACATGCTATTACTAATAATGACTTGTGAATGCAATTATAAGTGAATAATTAGGAAAAACACCACAGCAATAAAGTGTATATTTCAATAGTACACTTGGGATATGAAAATAAGCCTTTTACTTGTCCTTTACATACTGGTAGAGGATACGTGTGGCCTATGAAAATGACTTGAAGGGGAAAAGTAGAGATAAAAGGGTCATTATGATCTCTTAATTCCTTTGAGTAATTTTAATAGAAACTATTGTATTCTTTTTATTACACAGATTTGACTAGACAAGAGGTAAAATAAAATATCATTTTATTTTTATTTTATTATGAACTGCCTCAGACCCAGCAATCAATGGAGTCCATAGTTCATAGCTGTGTTAAGTGTTGGCATTAAGAGAGCACAGGCTCTCAAGCCAGACAAGTTTAAATCCTTGTTCTGCCTTTCACAGCATTGAAGCTTCAGGAAGTTCACTTAACTCTTCTGATCTTCCCTTTCCTCTCTATAAAATGCAACCACTAGTACCTGCACTATAGGTTGCTGAAAGGATAAGATATAAACCATTTAGCTCAGTACAGTAGTTCGCATAAATGTTTTTACTATCATAATATCATTGATATAGGAAATGTATATGACCCATGCAAACACACACAAACACCACATACAAGGTATCTTTAATCATATGTGATATTGGATCCAGTAAGTATACTGGCAAAACGAGGCTAACAGGGAAACAGAATGTCACATGTGCTAGGCAGTTGAACTTAGAATTTAGATCTAGTAGAGGCTCATCTATAAAGAGATAAAATTGAGTGTTATATTTAACTTCTAAATTCTACTGATTTTTCCATCTTCCTTGCCTCATTATTTTTTGGCTTTTTTATGGTTTGTGACTCAATTAAACAGAAGCCACTACAGTGAGACAGAGAAATTCAAAATAGTGTAAGAGTCAGGTAAAAACAGTAACAATGAAATTGTAGGGGCCACTTGAACTAAAGCTAGAGTTTAAATATAAATTCTACCTATCTGATATGGAATTGAAGAATATTCTTTTTTGCACATTGGCTGATCCACAAGATAATTCAAATTAAAAAGCAAATATTATTCTAACTCAATTTCTTGATATTTAAGAAAACTATATTTGGATTATATGTAAACAGATCGACAATTGCAAGACAGATTTGAACAAAGCATCTAATTAATTGAATTTTAATAATACAAATAATTGAAAATTATTTCTCTTATTTTCAAAAACAGCTGCTGGTGAAATGTAAATATCAGATAGCTAATCTATTTTCCAAACTGAGAATGAAGAACTGACTTAAAACTAATCAATTAAAAATATACCAATTTGACAAAAGTATAAGTTTTAGAACTGTAATAAAGAAGGTAGCGATTTATGGAGTGGGGAATTTTAAGGATAGTGTCATTTTCCTAGAAAGAGTTAGATGCAAACTGTGTATATTAGTTTATCTTCTGTTGCTATAGCTAAATATCAAAGATTCTGTACAGACAGGTACAAATTTCCTATGATGAATGTGATCAGTGTGTACATCTAAAAGGTACCAATAAACTTAATTAAAAATAAATAAAAGTACTCTCTGGGGAAAAAAGACTAAGTACAGTAATTTACAAAGAATAAAGGTTTCATTAGCTCATTGTTCTGGAGGATAGGAAGTCCAAGAGCATGGGGCTGATGAGGGCTGCCTAACGCATCATAGCATGGCAGGCAGGCAGGAAGATCATCTGGCAGGACCAAACAAGCATGTGTCTGCCTAGGTCACTTTTGCTTTTCTTATAAAGGAACCATCCCATCATGTGATTCCCATCCTGATAACCTCCTAAAGGCCCCACCTCCAATTACTAACAACAGATTAATTTGGGGATTAAGTTTCTAGCAAATGGAATTTGGGAAACATGCTGCAACTGCAGTACTCCACCAGAATTATGAATTTCTTAAGAATAGGATACAGAGAGAATATCCAAACTCTGAAATGTATGAACACTGTAGCTATGGAATGTTGTCCTTATCCTACATGTCTTCAATCCATTTCAAGTAATTTCTAACCATGTGGGATGGAGTACAGATGGCAGGAGGAAAAATGATGTTACACTGAAAAACTTATTTTGCCACTTACAGATATAACTACCATTTGTCTACAAGCTTTCTCCATCAAAGAGATCACATCAATATCACAGCAAGTACAGAGAGAATGAATATGTAGAAAACCCTGACTATCACATTTCAAATCTTTCCCAGGAATGTCCTACCTTTCATCCATTAACAACGCTTTAGGCAGAGGATGTCCTATATGAACTGAATACAGATCATAAATTCAATCTTTAACACTCTGAGAAAACTTTGTCTTTCATGAAAGTCTTTATAGCTTCTGGCCTCATCTACCTTTCAAAGAAAACTAAACGAGTTGACTATACGGTTATTGCTAAGGAATTCAAATTCTTTCAGCATTTAAGTGACAGAGAAGACCCAACTTGAGATCAACTTTTGGCATAGTATCTAGGGCGAGTAAAACTGGTGCAAATGAGAAACGATTCACTCAGAGTTGCCATAACTAAAATTGTTAGTCTGCATCATGAATCAGTGGGAGAAGAAAAATGCATTAGAAGATTAATGGTTTTAGGAAGACAATTCAGAAATGAAAAATAGAGGTACTATAAAATCTGTTAAGTAATCAACAGGATGTAAGATATTATTTGGTTTTTTTATTCTATTATTAGAGTCGTATAATGTCAAATCAAGAGGTCGAATATGAAAAAGTCTAGCTAATAAACTGGTTAAATTTTAACACTGTACATTTCTATCTGAATGATAAACCTATGAAATGTTTTGACATAGGATAGTCACACCTAAAAGACATCTTTAAAAATTAACTAGCCAGGCACAGGTGATGCACATGTATAATTTCAGCACTCTGGGAGACTGAGTCAAAAGGATTGCAAACTTAAGTTGAGCCTCATCAAGTTAGTGCTTTGGCAAGAACCTGTCTCCAAATTAAAATATAAAAATAAAAATAAAAATAAAAAAGAGGGCTGGGAATGTAGTTCAGTGATTCAGTTAAAAAGCCCTGGGTTTAATTCTCAGTACCACCACAACCATCACACACACACAAAAAAAATTTATAATAAACAAGAACGAACATTATTTTCCCTTATTTTGATAAACCTTTGTGTCTGTTTTCTTTTATTCTTATTCACAGATCTGGAATATATTGTTAACAGTAGGTTTCAAATTTGAACATGGTTTGATCAATATCAAAAATTATACTATAATTGATTAATATATTTTATTAACTGATTCAGTACAAAGAATTATTTTTGTTATGTAGACTAGTCAACAAGGCATGTATTTTTTACATGTCTAATTGCTCCAAATACAGATTTTTGGCTATCAGCACAAGAAAACAGTGAGAAAAAACTGATGATAATATAGATAAACTGTATTTCTTAAGAATTGATAGGAAAACAAATATATCCTAGAACAAAACTAAAAGCATATCAAATTATTTTGGATAAAGGACCTTATGATGTCTATACCTGCAACAGATGGAACAATAATATAATATTACAGATTCAGTAAAAATACAAATTATAAGAATGATCATTTTCATTCTTTGTTTAAAAGTAGGTATTTCTTAGCTTTCCATTCTTACCACATAAAAAATAGTAAGCATCTTTCTCTGCAGCAAATGAACTCATGGGAAAACTCCTGAATATCTTCTCTGCAGCCCCAATTTCAAGTCAATAGATTAAGCGTCCACATTGTTTGCAACTAAGTCACAGCTGTCTAAATTGCTTCAGAAATGTTTAGCAGATTGCTTTATAGCAGGATAACACAGTTTGAATCATAGTTTCTTGAATATATCTTGCTGAGAGCTTATCTCATACAAATGATGAAGGCAGCTGAAGCATGGTATTTGAATCACCCACATTTTGCTCTAATAAAGGAGAACTTTAGGAATCTCTAGTTGTGATAGGCAATATAGTAAAGCAATTGAAATGTGGTTCTTATATTTTATACCATTCAAACAGCTTGCCTATGTGTATGTGGTGATAAGATGCTTTAAAAATAAAATTTCATTTGGTGAGAGGCTTACAGTTAAATTGTTAAAGCAATACACAGATCATGTGAATTACCATCATATAAAAATAAATATGCAAATGACTGCAATACTCTTTTCCAAAATAGTGTCTTTAATAGGAAAACCTTCACAAGAATATAAAGTGACATTTTTAAACCTTTAAAAAATTTTGTAAGTACCTACAACTAGTAGTTCTTATTTTTAATTAGAAGATGCACATCTTTTCAGTCACACCTGAATAGGTGGCACACAAAAACACAAGGAATGGGCACACAAATGCTTCTATTATAAATTTTAAAAATTATTAACCAAACAAGTTTTTATCAAGCACTTTATACTTATAATAAGCTTTTTATATTACAGGATGTTGCAGAGATTACAGAAGTCTTTTTTTTTTCACTCAAGAAGCTTAAAATCTACATGAGAAACTAATGAGTGAAGTTAATTGGATTCTGATTTGAGTAGTATGCTGATACAAACCCAGTAAATTGTAGGCATCCCATAAATATTGTCAAACGTGTAAATGGATAATAAAAGTCAAATTTTGCTTTTAGTTGCTCAGAGAATTTCAATATTTCAGAAAAATTCTATGAATGACAGATTTAAGAAGAGGACGTATTTAAATATCCAACTCAGAATGTATGTTCCTAGTATCAAGTTGCTGGTATATCTAATGTTTGTACCTAAAAAAAAATCTATTATGCTTACAATTCCTATGGTTTAGTAATTTGGACAGGGCACAGTGGGAATTTGTTGTCTCTTTCCTTGAGGTCTAAGGATCCCAGGATGACTCCCACAGCTGTTTAGGATGATTCCTGAACAGAACCAAGAATGTTTAGGAGGAGTCTTAAAAAATATAGCTGAAAATAGAATACACCTTTACTGTCATATCTAGTACAGAGACGGTATGATCTGAAAGCTCAGCTCAGTTAGTATTACTGACAACAACATCTACATACAGATTCCCCATAAGGTTTTGATTTTGAAGAGTAGTGACTGAGTTCTAAGAAGATTAAAGCCAAGAGGAGTTCTAGGAAATTGGTTGATTTTCTTTTGGCTTTGTCTTGTTTATTTTGTTTATTTTGAAGAGAATAAAACCAAAGAAAATAGAACAGAATAGAGTCAATGAAAACAAAACAATGAACATGGTACATGACTTCAAAAAAAAGATAAAAGGAAATCAATAGTGGCTACCATAATACCTCTTGCTATCTCCAAAATAACTGCCCATACCATCAAGCATAATAAAATCAAACAAAATAGTACAGAATAAAACCAATAAAAACAAAACAATGGAAGCAATACAGGACTTCAAAACAATAGTAAAACAACAGTGGTTACCATAATGCCTCTTGTTATCTTCTAAGTAGTTGCCTATATCATCAGACATAATCCAATCAAACAAAGCAAAGTACAATAAAATCACTCAAAACAAAACAATGAAAGCAATACAAGGCTTCAAACCAAGATGCTAGGAAATCAATAATGGCTACCATAATGTATTTTGTTATCTTTGAAACAGCTGTCGAGGCATAGCTGTTGGGCCGAGCTTGCGGACAGAACCAGGGTCGGGTCCGCGTCACGTGCGGTGCCCAGCACAGCTCCCTGAACCGGGAGGCCATGGCCCCCACCCAGTAAAGGAGGAGACTCCACCTGCACGCCCCGGGAGGCCGCCCTTACTTGCTGCGCACAGGACCCAACCTACTGGGTCCCACGATCCTCCACACCACAACAGTCAGCGCGAACCTCAGGGAAACGCCGGCCAGCCACGCAGGACACAGAGGTACGCAGCCCAGCCCAAATCAGCCCAGGAACCCAGAGCTGCTCACCGGGAATTGAGCGACATAGCTGCAGGGACCTGGAGAGCTTGGGGCCCCCCCCACCAGAGTGCAGAGCGCAGGGCAGCTCCATTCTTCAGCCGCGCAGCTCGGCTCAAGCGTGTGCCATCCCACAGCTCCTGTGCAGACCGCGCCGCCCAGCAGGGTTGCCCCTGGCACTGTAGGCCTGGGACCTGCCCGGGCCTGCCCCGCAGGCATAGCTGTTGGGCCGAGCTTGCGGACAGAACCAGGGTCGGGTCCGTGTCCCGCGCGGTGCCCGGCACAGCTCCCTGGGACCGGGAGGCCTTGGCCCCCACCCAGTAAAGGAGGAGACTCCACCTGCACACCCCGGGAGGCTGCCCTTCCTTGCTGCACACAGGACCCAGTCTACTGGGTCCCGCGATCCTACACGCCACAAGAAGCAGCGCGAACCTCAGGGAAATGCCAGCCACCCGCGCAGGACACAGAGGTACATAGATTCCAGAAGAAAATGACAAAACGGAAGACCAAGAGGCAGTCTCAGTCCCCCAGCCCACAAAGAACAAACCCAAGAGATACTGAAATGGAAGACAGTGGGAGTCACACAAATGGACTTTCTGAAATGATAGAAAATGCAATAAAGAAACAGCTTGATGTAGCTATAGAGAAAATCAAATCAGAAATATTCTCTCAGCTAAAAAATGAAATGAGAATCATTATTA